>RJVU01056109.1:208755-238212 GCA_003731715.1 Anabarilius grahami | reverse complement strand
ATAAGTCGTTATTTAGTTTTTTTGGCGCTCCAAAAATATTCTCGTGGCTTTATAATATTAATATTGAACCACTGTACTCACATGAACTGATTTAAATATGTTTTTAGTGCATTAATGGATCTTGAGAGAGGAAATGTCATTGCTCAGGCCTCACGGAGCCATTGGATTTCATCAAAAATATCTTAACTTGTGTTCCGAAGATGAACGAAGGTCTTACGGGTGTGACGGTGAGTAATTAATGACATTATTTTCATTTTTGGGTGAACTAACCCTTTAATGAGCAGCGTAATAGTTTTCTTGCAAATGAATTTGTTGTTTATATGGTTAATATTAATGCAAGTATCTAAAAAAAAACACAATGCAAAAACTATGATTATTATCGTTTTAATTAATTCGGCCTGCACATGGTTATTTTTTTCCAATCCGGCCCTCAACCTGAAATGAGTCTGACACCCTGTACAAGTGATTTATTCATCATTCATCAAATATTTATCATCAGTTTATTCATTTTAATCTTTTGCTTTGTCCTTTTAATCAAATTTATGTGAGTTCAATCCCTTTTTTTATCTTACAGATGTATTTTTCCTCTACATTTCCCTCCTGCACTCCCTGATAAAGAATATAAATGTGATTAAAATGAACTGAAACAGAATAAAATGTGATTTAAATCACCAGACTGACCTGAGAGCGCGCAGAACACGCACAGCAGCAGCAGGCGTCGCGCACACGCGTCCATGATGCTCACACACACACACACACACACACTCTCTTCTGTCGCTCACTGACGGGTCTTCATGTTCTGAGCGGTTCTGAAGCGGCCCGGATCTGGAGCAGATGTTCTGGAGCTCTGGATGAAGCAAACACAGACCTGAGATCAGTGTTCACAGTCGCTCTGAGGAAAAGCGCGCCACATCATGAATATATTTACCTCACTGACTGTAATCGCGCAGAACTGTGAGTCCGAGTCTGTCTGATAATCCTCACGCGTCGGACTGATGTTTCTGATCGCTCATCAGTGATCCGTCGAGTTTAAACGCCATCCTGAGCGGCTCGTTCACGCGTTCGCGGAGTTCTGACGCTCGGACTGATGCATTGCGGTAAAAATCCCGGGCCGCGCGCGCAGCCCAACCGAACCCGCGGTGACGTCACGACGCTCCCGGCAGGCGAACCGAACTCAAACACGATCATTTACATTAAAGTAATGATTAATAACTATAATAAATGGATTTTATGCCACACCCAAAAATATGATTTTAAGTTAAAACACATTTCTTGCGCTCTAATAATTAATTACTCAGAGAAATCGTTATATTAATAATTTAATTATGGTTTATCAGGGTTGTGATCGTCTCTTATTTATTATTTTTTACAACAACCTTTTTATGAGAGGTTAGCAAACTTCAGTTCGGACTGCAGCTCATGAATATTAACAGACGCACGAGATTCATAACGTAATTAATATTCATGAACCCGACCGCTTTTGCAGCGGGATTGGCTCACAGCAGCATGCACCTGATTCTCTTGTGTTCTATAAACATATTCAGCCATTTTGATTTCATTCATGTGAGACACTAGCGCGTTTTGTCGTTATCACAACATATAAAGAATATATAAACAAGTCCTGTATTTTTTAGGAGGGGCGTGTCTTCGGGAAGGGGGCGTGTCTCTCTCTTCCGCAGCAGAGCTCCATCACAGTGAACGCAGGTGAGATTATAAACATGTTTTATTTGCATTGATCAGGGGATCATAATCTACATTTATGACATACAGGTTGTTGTGATGTTGTTGATGTAAACACGCACATGATCATCTGCTGATCTGATCTGATCCTGAAACCGAATTTAACCGGAGAAACGCGTTTTTATGTCAGTACCGGAGCGGTTCTGCTGCTGTTCTCAGATCAGGAACTCTCGTCTTCTTCCGCGGTCGCGGGTGTTTTTCTCCCCGCAGGATGGAGCAGATCCTCGGCCGCGCCAGCGCGCCACCCGGCCCGGTTCTGCAGGTGTGTTTCCCCAGCGTGCGCGCGTCGGTTCTGGAGAATCTCAACCGGCAGCGCGAGGAGGGTCAGCTGTGTGACCTGTCCATACAGGTGCAGGGTCAGGTGTTCCGCGCGCACAGGTGTGTGCTGGCCGCGTCATCCCCGTATTTCCACGACCAGGTGAGTGACATCATCACACTGATTTTACATATGTAAACCTTCTCATTTGCATATTAATGACTGTATTGATTTTGAACTTTGATTGACATCTTGACCTTCCCAGATCTCACAAGGTTCTCTCAACGTTCTTCCAGTAACGTTTAAAGTGATCAGAAATAACGTTATGGGAACATTGACTAAAAGTTCTTGAAACATATTTTTGTTATCAAAGCCGCAATCCACTTTAGTTGTTTAAAACTAGTGAAGTATTTTCATTCATACGCTGAAAATACTGTACAATAAATTTTACATCAAATGTAACATTAAATACATATTCGTATACGCAAAGATACAATCTTTATTAACTGTATTCTATAATGCTTGAAACAACCCAATAAATTCATTAAAGCATTCAGTTTTTAAAAACATTCTTTTCTCAAGTTTTGAACAATCTTAAAGGGATATTCACCAAAAAAATGCTAATTATCCTATGATTTACTCACCCTCAAGCCATCCTAAGTGTATATGACTTTCAGACGAACACATAATATTCTGGCTCTTCCGAGCTTTATAATGGGAGTGAATGGGGGCCGAGATTTTGAAGCCCAAAAAAAGCACATCCATCCATCATAAATATAATCCACACGACTCCAGAGGGTTGATAAAGGCCTTCTGAAGCAAAGCGATGCGTTTGTTGTTAAAAAAATATCCATATTTATACATTTACAAACTATAATCACTGGCTTCCGGTAACGGTCATATGCGAGTCTAATTCCGGCAAAAGAGTGACCTCTGACCTGACGCATGATGTGGGATAAAGCTGGGAAGAGCCAGGATATTTTTTAATATATCTCTGATTGTGTTCGTCTGAAAGAAGATAGTCATATACACTTAGGATGACTTGAGGGTCATTTTCATTTTTGTGTGAACTATCCCTTTAAGAAATGTTTTGGAAATACAAAATATTCTTAACTTTATTCTAAAGGCATGTAAATCTGTTGTTTTTTCATGCACTGGTTTCATGCACTGGTTTCATGCACTGGTTTTGTTTCAGACTAGTGGACAGAAAACATCTAAAATACACATTTAAGTGTGTTTTATTGCACTCGATCCATCTGTAAAGAAAGTGAGTTTGAGTCAGAAATCTCCACTTCAGCAGCTTCACACACACCAAACTTTACAGTTTTATTCATATCTATATTCTGAAGGTTTGTTCATATTATCATTCACCTGATTTATACGACATTTTACTCCTAAAAACAGATTTATGGAGCGATAAACAGAGAAATCCAAAATCCTTTCTGTAAGAACCTTTAGTGTGTCGAAGTGAAAATGAACCTGACTTCATCCAATGTTCAGATTCCGGCTCTGGAAATGTATGCAAATTAGTGCATGTAATTACTGACTCATTTGCATATTTAAACATAACATTTCAACTTAAAACAATACTTCCACAGTTTTTATAAGTTAAATCAGCAGTTTAAAGGATTAGTTCACTTTTTTAAATTCAAATGTCCTGATAATTTACTCTCCTCCATGTAATCCAAGATGTTCATGTGTTTCTTTCTTCAGTGGAAAAGAAATGAAGGAAAACATTCCAGGATTTTTCTCCATATAGTGGACTTCACTGGGGTTCAAATGTCAGTTTCAGTGCAGCTTCAAAGAGCTCTACATGATCCNAGATTTATGGAGCGATAAACAGAGAAATCCAAAATCCTTTCTGTAAGAACCTTTAGTGTGTCGAAGTGAAAATGAACCTGACTTCATCCAATGTTCAGATTCCGGCTCTGGAAATGTATGCAAATTAGTGCATGTAATTACTGACTCATTTGCATATTTAAACATAACATTTCAACTTAAAACAATACTTCCACAGTTTTTATAAGTTAAATCAGCAGTTTAAAGGATTAGTTCACTTTTTTAAATTAAAATGTCCTGATAATTTACTCTCCTCCATGTCATCCAAGATGTTCATGTCTTTCTTTCTTCGGTCGGAAAGAAATGAAGGAAAACATTCCAGGATTTTTCTCCATATAGTGGACTTCACTGGGGTTCAAATGTCAGTTTCAGTGCAGCTTCAAAGAGCTCTACATGATCCCAGACGATCACTGCTCTGTGATGCTCCACGCATGACGTAATCATGTTGGAAAGGTCACGCGTGACGCGGTAGGGCGAAAAACTCCATCTCATTTTCTCCAACTTCAAAATTGACGTTCGCTTTGTAAACACTGGATCGGTACTTCCGCCTACGTCACGCGTGACCTTTCCAACATGATTACGTCATGCGTGGAGCATCACAGAGCAGTGCAAGACGAGCATTTGTGGTTAAAAAGTATATAATTTTATTTTGTTTAGTAAATGTCCGATGGTTTCTCTAGATGAGACTCTTATTCCTCGTCTGGGATCATGTAGAGCTCTTTGAAGCTGAAACTGACATTTGAACCCGTTGAACCCCAGTGAAGTCCACTATATGGAGAAAAATCCTGGAATGTTTTCCTTCATTTCTTTTCCACTGAAGAAAGAAAGACATGAACATCTTGAATGACATCGAGGAGAGTGAATTATCTAATCCTATGTCTAATCCTTTAAGAAGTCTTTCATTCTTGAGAATGTCTCGTGAATCTGGTTCTTTAGCAAGAGCGAATCAGAGTTGATCTCTTCTCTGTACCTGGAGCGGCTCTGACCGCTGCGGTCGCTTCTGCCTGTGTCCAGGTTCTGCTGAAGAACGTCACCACCGTGTCTCTTCCCTCGGTCATGGACCCGCTGGCCTTCGAGAGCGTCCTGAACTCCGCCTACACGGGGCAGCTCAGCATCGTGCGCGACGACATCATCAACTACGTCACCGTGGCCAGCTTCCTGCAGATGTGGCACATCGTGGACAAGTGCACGGACATCCTCAAGAGGTCGCGACCCCTAGCCCAGGTCAGCCCGGGCGGGGCGACCTCCTCAAGTCATCAGTCACCCAGCAGCTCCGACTGCTGCTTCGCCGATCCGGAGGACGGCGCGGGCGAACAAGCTCTGGAGAAACGGCCGCAGAGCGCGCTTCCGCCTCTGGCCACATGGAGGCGCCCTCAGCAGAGCAGGTGGAGCAGAAGCACCCTGACCTTCCCCCTCCGAACGGAGCCCGAATGCGGGCCGAATCCGCACGGATGCGCCGTCGCGCCTTTGCCGTCCATCGAAACGGACTTCGCCGCGAGGCACCGCATCCGAGTCCGCCTGCGAGGGGCGAAAGAGGACGAGGAGCAGAGGAGGGTGGAGGCGGACGAAGGTGTCGGAGAGCTCGTGGAGGAGCACAAAGTGAGGGTGAAGTGTGAGGAGCACCAGGCCGGTGAGTGGAGCTTCTTCATCACTGCCGTTTAGCTCCCGTCCACCAGGGGGAACATGTCGTCGTCGCCTGTTTCTGACTGTTGTTGTCTGCTCTTGTCTTCTCTCAGGAGGCGTCGAGTCGGACGGACGTCTCAGAGAGAGAGAGAGCGGCCCGACGGACGGCCTGTGGCAGAACTTCGCCGAATGGCCGTCGGATGGCAAACTGCTGGACGAAGACGAGGAGGACGAAACGCTGGAGACCTACGACGAAATCGAGCAGGCGACGGGGCAGATTTCGCAGCGTCCTCTGCTGCAGTCGTCCTCGTCCTCTCCGGGCTCTCCTCTCTCTGCGACGCCCAAAGTCCACTTCTGTCACTGCGGTAAAGCGTACACGCTGAAGAGCATGCGCGACCGCCACGTGAAAATGCAACACCTCAACCTGCGTCCGTTCGCCTGCCCCGTCTGCTCCAAGAGCTTCAAGATGAAGCACCACCTGACCAAACACGTCAAGACGCACGGAGGCATGCGGCCGTACGAGTGCGCGCTCTGCGGGAAGAAGATCGTCTGGAGAGACAGTTTCCTCAAGCATCAGGCTCGCTGCCAGCAAACGTACGCGGCGGCGTCTGGATCTCAGCAGGACGACAGCGACGCAGCCGGACGAGTGAAGGTGGAGCAGGACGATTATTCGTTACAGGAAGAGGAAATGCTCTCTTAAAAGTGAAGAATCCTGTAAAAGATGCCATAGAACCACCATTCTGGTCCCCAAAGAGCCTTTCAGTGAAACGCTCTTAAAGGGATATTTCACCGAAAAAATGAACGTTCACCCATCATTTACTCTCCCTCATGTCGTTCCAAACCTGTAAGATCTTCAGAACACAACTGAAGATATTAGTAATGAAATCTGAGAGATTTCTGTCCCTCCGTTGAATGCCGTTATGAAGCGCTAGAGAAATAAATAAAAAAATCTTAATTTTGAAGATGAATGAAGGTCTCACGGGTGTGGAACGGCATGAGGGCGAGTAATTAATGACAGAAATCTCATTTTTTGGGTGAACTAACCCTTTAAGTCTACAATGATTTTTAAGAATATTCTTTTCAGGAATTCAGATTCTTCTCAACAACAATCTTAAGACATGAAGAAACCAGTGTTTTTCATGCACTGATCAGCTTGGAGAACTTCAACTTTTTCAGATGGAAGCTCATTTCAGCCACACATGCTGTGGTAAATCTTAATTATGACAGAGAAAGTCGAAATTATGGCGTACTAAGTCATAATTATGAGATAAAAAGTTGAAACCATGACATACTAAACTGAAATTGAATTGATATTATGATATACTAAATCTAAATTTTAAGATCAAAAAGTTAGTTTTTTTAATTATAATTGACAAAATCTCGAAATTGACAGTCAGAATTATGAGATAAAAAATCGAAATTATGACGGCAATTTTGACTTTTTTATCATAATTATGACAAGTCATGATTTCAACTTTGTCATACTTTCGTAGTTTCAAGTCAATTTAGATTTAAGTCATAATTTTGATTTGCCGTGTCATTATGATTAACCAGAGCATGATTGTTTTTCTTGAACTGGAATGACTGGATTTCGTCGTGCCGTACCTTTAGTGTGAAGAACAATGAAAAAATCTTAGGAGCCATTCATACAGAACACGTTTTTTGCGGTTAGAAATGCAAAACAACAAAAAACAAGCTCTAGAGAAAAGAATTTGAACTGTCATGTTCAAACGACACGAGCGCAGAGGTCAAACACATCCATCCCGGCCTCGTTTCCAACTACGGAAAGCCAGCGGAGTGGAATGAAATAACGCTTTCTGTGTGAAGAACCTTTTTCCACTTTTATTTATTGCCATCGATGGTTCAATAAAGAACCTTTAACATCCTTTGAAGCTTTTCCGTGCACTAAAGGTTCTTTAGAGTGGAAAAATGTTCTTTACATGCTTCTTTTGAGAACGGTTTACTGAAAGGTTCTTTGGGGAACCTAAAAATAAAGGTTCCAAAAATTATTTCTCCCACACAGTTAAATCAACTCTGCTCAGAGTACATTTGGTCTCTAAATAGTGTTAAAGTAACACTGAAGCAGAGTTGAAGTTAATTAAGTGATGATTGAGCGGTAGTGATGAACGCCTGCTGTTAACAAGCAGAATCACTGAAAAAAAGATAAACACAAGAACTACAACTGACACAGCCTTCGATGAAATGAACTGAAAAGACATTAAATCTCTCAAGATCTGATTAAACAGCATTACCAGCTTCTTATTGAGTATTAACAGAGGTTTAGATGTTAATGTTTAATTGCTTAATTATCTGCTTCAGTGTTACTTTAACACTATCTAGAGAGGGACCAAATGTACTCTGAGCAGAGTTGATTTAACTCTGGGGATTTTGCTGTGCAGCAGTGCCATAGAAGATTCATTTATGGTTTTTCATTATAAAGAGCCCTTTCGAAGGATAGATTCCATGGATGTTAAAGGATCCCACTAAAGAAGCTTTATTGTTCAGACGTGAGCAGAGATCAGTGTTCGTTCATCTAATAACGATCCTCACATGTAGCAGTTCTGATTATATTCTGGAAGCACTACTGTGAAATATAAAAGCAGTTGTTTGGTGTTTTCCAGAGGTGTTTATTTACCTCTTCACTCTTTGGTTTGTAGTCAGAGTTCTGTGTTATAGATGCCGAACACAACTAGACTGTACATAATCATAATCATAATGCAGTGTGATTTTTATATTGTCAATAAAGGCATTTTATTAAAATCAGTTGCAGTGTGAAACTTCAGGGGTGTTTATTTCATTTATAATTCGGTAACACTTTACAATAAGGGTCCATTAATGCATCAACTAACTATGAGAAGTTTATTTGTTATATTATTAATCTGAGCGTTAGTTGATAAAAATACAGCTGTTGATTGTTTTTTCATCTCAGCTTATGTTCATTAAATAATACTAACAGATACAACTGTTGATTTTATTAGTAAATGATCAAATTAAGATGTTATTTTTCATAGTTGGTTCATAATTGTAAAGTGTTACCCATGATTCATCTGAACAATACAGAGTCTGCTGCTAATAACCAAATCATCAATATGAGTTAAAACAACATGCTTCATGTTCACAAATGACATCAAAACTTCCGTTTTATGAGTTTAAACTTGTACTTTTCGCTTCAACAGTTCTGTGGTGCCACAAATGAATTTATAAAAGTACAAATATTCCATGTCGTCTCACAAAAATAATCATAGAATTTGCAAAATACTGTAAAATAGTTGTAGAGTACAAGTCAACTACCCAGAGACGGCTGTGCGGTCATTATATACATGAATATATTTATTAGAATGCATAGTGTCCAATAATAGTATGATGAATACATTTCTGGGGCGTGTTTATGTGTTACCCAGAAGTCACTTGATCACTGAACTACTCAATCCAGAGGTATTTCTGTTCTTCCAGTAACAGACACGAGCCTCATGTTCAGAGGATCGTGTGAGGCGCTCACGAGTCGATGTCTCAGATGTACGTCATCGCTTATGTTGGCGGTAATGTGTTTGATGACTTGTGGGTCAAGTCGTGTTGCATTGTGGTCTATGGATCTGCCTCAAGTGTACATATGTGTAGGTCAAAATCGAGGGGTCGAGGGTCTGTCCAGATGCACTAGGGAAGTTCATGAGTGTGCGTCTAAAGATCGTGAGCCCAGAGGATCATGGGATTCCCTCAGGAAGCATTTATTCACTAGTCTGACTCCATCTCAAACACTTTAGTTGTTAATATTTTGAATTAGTTTTGATGTTTTAATTTTAATATTAGTTCAGCTTTTAGTAATTCGTTAACTTTAACTGAGTTATTAACTAACAGTGAACGTGTTTTACAGCATTTATTATTAATCTGTCAATGTTATTTGATAAAAATCCAGCTGTTCAGTACATTAATGTTAATAAATACAACTTCTGATCGTTGAGATTAAATTGAATTTAGATTAATAAATGAGTTTTAGTGTACTTGGTTTTACTTGAAGTAACAAACTAAAGGATAAGTTAAAAAAAGTTTAATAAGTTAAAGTTTTTTATATTTTATTTATTTCAAGTATGGTTTTAGTTATACATTTAGCTAATGTTTATATAAATATATCTGAGTGATGAATGAATGTATTCATTGGTTGTTCTGTTCATTTTTAACATCTCTTCCCATGACCACTGAGCTTGAGTGTCATGTGTCAGATGCATGCTGGGAGTGTGAGACGTGAGTGCAGAAACTCTTGTGCTGTCCAGAATAAAACTAGAGCGTTCCAGTTCAGTCAGACTGTGAGAGTCCAGTTCGAGAGGTCAATAAAACATCGGTTCTGCTTTATGATGGCGCAGATGAAGGCAAACACAGTTAAAAATAGAGAACATTTTCCTAATTCACACACTTCAAACTGAACCAATGAACTTCATTCTTCACTAAACGCAAAAACATGCTACTAAAATCTAAAGAAACAAACCATAAAAGAGTAATTCTGTTCACATCAGGAACGATAACTATATCTATTCTGTGGATTTATTGTGTTTCCTGTTGTGACGATAGGAGTTTAAGGCAGGATGGATTCTGATTGGCTGTTTTTATCGTTAAATAATTCTAACGATGTCTGGTTTTGGTTATAGTTGTGCTGAGGACTAACATTCTCTCATCAGGATTACTGAAGCTTTATAGTTATTATTCCTGGTGTAAACGGACCTTTAAAATAGTGTCATGTGACGAAGAGATAAAACTAAATTCATGCTCATTTTAACATCTATTCTTCATCGTTAGATTAAACTTTAACTACTTGCTAATTATTTTGATTTCTACTTCCTACTATTTTATGATTTTTTCATGTTATTTTGATGATGTAGTTTTACCGTTTGATCTTTCGCTTCATTTTCTTTGGCAAAACAAACGCAGTTGTTGTCATGCCGATATAAAAGTGCGTCAGTCTGAGCTCGGGTGACTCTTCTTCTTCTTCTCGTCTTCCTCATCATCACTGAGGAAGAGCAATGGAAACATTCCTAGAATGCACCCGATGGCGATGCCGATGGCTTTTCCCTGGAGAGAGAGAGAGAGAGAGAGAGAGTGAAGCAGCTGCGGGTCTACTGAAGCGTCAAACACGTGTGTGTGTGTGTGTGTGTGTGTGAGAGAGTGTGAGTGTGAGTGTGAGTGTGTGTGTGTGTGTGTGTGTGTGCATGTTTTTGTGACATATCAGGACACAAATGTGTATAATGACATGGGTATGACATAGGTATTACAAGAAGAGGTGACTTATGAGGACATTCCCCATGTCCCCACTTTTCAAAAGGCTTATAAATCACACAGAATGAGTTTTTGTGAGAAAGTAAAAGTGTGCACAGTTTCCTGTGATGGTTAGGTTTAGGGGTAGGGGTAGTGTAGGGGGAGAGAAAATACAGTTTGTACNCCCCACAATTCACAAAAACAAACGTGTGTGTGTGTGTGTGTGTGTGTGAGTGTGAGTGTGAGTGTAAGTGTGTGTCTCACCATGTGTGATGTGACTCTGGTCTGCCACATGTCCACCTGTCTGGGCGTCAGATCAGGAATCTGCATCCCGAAACGTGCGGCCAGAGCTTCCACATACCCCGCTAACCTACACACACACACACAACATCATTACACGCACACAAACTTAATCCCAAACACACACACAACATCACACAACATCATCACACACACACACATCCCAAACACACACATCATCATCATTACACACACACACACACTAGTGTTTACCCGAGTCCAGCCAGATCCGACACCAGATTCCCCAGAGCCGCCGCTGAAACATTCAAGAACCTCGTCAGACTTCATTACCAATTAGAAACTATTATATTTAATGGACTATATGCACTAATGGACTATATGCACTAATGGACTATATGCACGGTTACTTCCTGGTTGTGGTTAAGCCAGCTCGGGCATTTCCGGTGAACTGTCAGCTGTTCATTCTGTACTCGCTGTACATCGACATAAAACCATCAATGGATGAATTTTTAATGTTGCATTCATATTTTAATGCAGTTATCACATTTACCTAATTTGCCAATAAACCAGTTTTATTGATTGCAATAAAGATGAAGCTATTGGGACCGTTTAAAAACGCTGTGTCTGTAATTAGACACACACACATTGTTCTCCTGCACTTCAAATGTTATTTTTAATGTGACGACCACAAACATTATTTGTTCATCCTTCTGAGATGGTCCCCATTGTAAAACCGAACGTTTCAAAATGTAGGAAATTCAACATTTGGTAGAAAACACTTATTTAAAAATTAAAAAGATGATAATTACCACTTTAACCAGCAGGTGGCGGCAAAGTAGCATTTATTTGCGCAAATATCAGCCATTTCCTCGAATCGTTTTTAACTTCGTTTTTGACTAAATATTAAACTTTATAAAATAACTAGGTTTAAAAATACATTTTATCAATGTGAAGCATTAAATACTCAAAAAAGTCTCATGAAAAACAATAACTTTTCTTGTGAATGACAGAAAGCGAGNCCGAGTCCAGCCAGATCCGACACCAGATTCCCCAGAGCCGCCGCTGAAACATTCAAGAACCTCGTCAGACTTCATTACCAATTAGAAACTATTATATTTAATGGACTATATGCACTAATGGACTATATGCACTAATGGACTATATGCACGGTTACTTCCTGGTTGTGGTTAAGCCAGCTCGGGCATTTCCGGTGAACTGTCAGCTGTTCTTTCTGTACTCGCTGTACATCGACATAAAACCATCAATGGATGAATTTTTAATGTTGCATTCATATTTTAATGCAGTTATCACATTTACCTAATTTGTCAATAAACCAGTTTTATTGATTGCAATAAAGATGAAGCTATTGGGACCGTTTAAAAACGCAGCGTCTGTAATTAGACACACACATTGTTCTCCAGCACTTCAAATGTTATTTTTAATGTGATGACCACAAACATTTCTTGTTCATCCTTCTGAGATTGTCCTCATTGTAAAACCGAACGTTTCAAAATGTAGGAAATTCAACATTTGATAGAAAACACTTATTTAAAAATTAAAAAGACAATAATTACCACTTTAACCAGCAGGTGGCGGCAAAGTAGCATTTATTTGCGCATATATCAGCCATTTCCTCTAATCGTTTTTAACTTCGTTTTTGACTAAATATTAAACTTTATAAAATAACTAGGTTTAAAAATACATTTTATCAATGTGAAGCATTAAATACTCAAAAAAGTCTCATGAAAAACAATAACTTTTCTTGTGAATGACACAGAAGCGAGCGCCGCTCTCACTTTAATCCCAGCAGCTGTCAGTCAATGCAGCGCAAGATCAATGATTTCAGCACACTTGTGAAAACACACATTTTATTCAATTAATCTAACTAAAGTGCACATTTTTGAAGCTTTTTTCACATAAAAGTGTGAAAACTGATGGTCGAATTGAATTTAGCCGAGGAGGAACACTGAAGTACATCTTTATTCATTTATTTTGTATGCCGTCTTACGTTTGAATAACTAAATTAATGCTAAGCCTGACTATTTAAGTGACTATATTCTAAGTATTACACTACTGATGCTCAACACACCAGCACATGACTCTCACCGGACGTTTTCCAGCTGGCTTACATTAATGCTGAAGTTCTAAAGAACGCTCCGTGCATATAGTCCATAGTGTGTGTGTGTGTGTGTGTGTGTGTGTGTGAATACCTGCCATTGTTGATATTCCGAGCGTCAATCCGATGGACAGTTCAATCTGAGTGCCCTTAAAAAACAACACAGCATGTCATCAGAGATGAAGACAAACACAACAAGATCTCTATATCTTCAAATGTCAGATAATGAAGTATGAAGTTCTGATATTATCTACATAAATCATCATGTTTTTACTTTCATTTTAATAATAATCACACAAACACGGCTCACAAGTCTCTGTTTGAAAATAAATATTTGTTGCAGTTTTCACAGTTATGAACAGACTCGAGCGGTCAGTGATAAAGCTCGGGTGATTGACAGACGGACTCACGGCCGCGATCATGATGGCGTTGTCCAGGAAGCCGAAGCCGACGAAGGGAATGGCGTTGTGCAGCAGAACTAGAGCAGAAGATCCAGAGAAGATCAGAGAAACACCACAAACACCTGAAACAAGCTGAATCTGACCTGAACTCACTGTATCTGAGCTGAGCGGAGGTCAGAGGAGACGATTCTGACGAGTCTGAAACACACACACACACACACACACACACACACACAGATGAAGATCTCATTAATGTCATGCAGCTTTTCACGGACAGAAACATTTATGATGAACTATACCAGGTTTTTATACTCTGATGTATGCAATTCGATACATCACAATAATAATGAATATGCACAATATTGTTATCGTGGGCACTTCAAAATACCGTAAATAATAATTTATTACAATTTTTATAATGCATTTCAGAATACTTTCCCCATCAACCGTATAAAATTATGCTTTCCTGTAGCTCAGTGGTTAGAGCGTGGCACTAGCAATGCCAAGGTCATGGGTTCGATCCCAGGGATTGCACATACTCAGATACAAATGTATAGTATAATGCAATGTAAGTCGCTTTGGATAAAAGCGTCTGCCAAATGCATAAATATAAATATAAATATAAATATATAAAATGCACAACACCGCTGTATTCTGCGTCAAAAGGACACGCGCTCAGATGTAAACAAGCCCAGCGTGCACGAGAAGCATATGACGCTGACGGAACAGCAGAAATGCAGCGGTTACCCCGGAAACCCGCAAACAAACCAACTGCGCTAGTGACGTTTTTTTAAATGCTTCAAACAGCCATTCATTTTTAACTCAATGTTGTTCATCACAGCACCAAATACTTCATACTTAAAGACTTAATACGCTATTTATCTTCAAACTTAAACATTTTAATCTGGACTACAACATGCCCTAATGATTAGAAATGTTCTGATTATGTGTGAAACTTCATTAGTTAACATGTTAATTCATTATTATCAAACTGACAATGAAAAATACGTATAAAGCATTAATTATTCTTAGTTAATGTTAATATTTTTACCGTTTAATAACATTACTAAAATCAAAAGAACGTATTTAACGGACCTGAGATGAAACTAACAATGATCAGTTGTGTTTCTTAACTCACATTAATAAAAAATAATACTTTCTGTAACAAATGTAGCTATTGCTCAATCTGAGTTAATGCATTAAATAATGAGATCTTATTGTGAAGTGTTTCCTGTTGTTCTTTTGCACTTTAATCCGTTTAAAAATTTTACTTTATATATTTTTTGTATTTAAACATTCAGAGTTCTTAAACCTGTTATACTGACAACACTTTTCTTGCAACTTATTTCAGTATCGTGATAATACCGTGTACCGTGATAAAAGCTCCCGCAATTATCGCAACATGAAAATTTGATACCGTCACATGCCTATGTCTTTGATTAGTGAGATCGAGTGGGCGTGTTTTCCATCAGAACTGATCACATGATGTTCCTCGGTATCAAAATACGCCTGTTTCCGTCTTGAGATAATGCGAGATCTGCGAAGATGGTCCTCACTGCAGAACACAAGAGCCAGGGGGTGTGGTCTAGATCAAACTCCTCCCACTTTACACATCCTTAAACCTACCCGACTCCGCCCCCTGGATATCAAGTGTTCTCCAGTGAGGGGCTACTAATATAGTGCAGCTCGAGGTCAAAGGTCACACGCTCACCTCTGACCTTACACACGCTGAATATGAATAACCCGAGCAGAATGTGTGACTGATTTGTGCTGATAGTGAAGAAACACAGGCGGATAATCCGGTTTGAGTGCGAAGAACCGGATCAGAGTCAGTGGAAACAGTGAGGGAAGGTCAGAATAATGACTTTGAATTCTGTGATTTACATGATTATTAGAGTATAAAGCGCCTTTAAGAAACACATGATGGTATTATCTGGTCTGGTTCAGACACACGCACATACAGAAGCGTTTGATCGGTTCCGTTACCTTCAGCTTTGGACTCGAAGTTCTGCAGCTCCTTCAGTAAGCAGATCCGGGTCGCCGGGCTCAGGCCGTACACGAACTCCCGGGCTTGGTTCGGAAGGTCCAGCTGCTCCGGTTTGATTTTGCGCCGGTGTGTTCCGAGGAAACATCTGTGCAGCTGACCCGGTCCGGGCGCGCGACGGGTCAGGAGCGCGCGCACTGAAGCCAGCCGGATCATCACAGCACTAAATCAAGACACACCCTATCAAACATGAATGAACGCGAACACTAGTTCATATCATAAACAAATAAACAGCTGAGCAACATCAAACGCGCATGTCTCACTAAACCAAAATAACCCGCACCCAGTGTGTGCGCGCGCAGCACTACCTCACGCCGCCGACGCCGATTAACGATCCGTTTCCATCCTCCTCTGTCGCTTCTATCGTAAGAATCGGGCGAAATTCCTGTTAGGCTGTTATTTTCGCCTTGTGATTCATCATTGTGTGATCAATGACAGTTAAAAAAGGCGTGAGATTTCCACACGCTCCGCTCTGACGCGATCGCGGTGATGTTGCATGATGGGAAATGTAGGCAGAAGCGCCTTGGGGAATGTAGTTAAAACCCTGAGTGGACATAATTTGGAACTTAAGATGAGAACTTAATCATGATTTCATGTTGTGAGTCTTTTACAATGGAAGCCGCAACAATAGAATCATAGCTATGTATCTACGCAATAGAATTAAGCAATTAAATCTTAAAGGTACAGTACGCGCTCTATGAATGAGTCTCGCGGAGGAATATCGTAGCCGGAGCTACTTCTCTCTGTTTACGTATATGACGAGTCACGCAGGTGCTGTGCTGCTCAAATAGTCCGAACGTAAACACTCATTATGGGCGTGGCGTAATGATTCAGGATCAGATAAAAACACGGTTTAGAAGAGAGATTCATGGTGTGCTCACTTAGTATAATTTTTTTTACAAAAGGTTACACAGTGTACCTTTAATTACGATGTAAAAATCATAATTACGACATACTTAGCAATAACTTTGACTTTTTGTCGTAATGACATAAGAAAAATATGACATACTTATGAGATAAAATGTCGAAATGATGACATACTAAATAATAATGACATTTAAAAAGTTTAATTTTTGAGATTAAGTCACAATCATAACTTTCACTTTTTGACATAAATGACAATAAAAGAAAGTTATGACATACTGAGTCATAATTGAGATAATGTCATTATATTATTTAAATTATGAGATAAAATATGACTTTCTATGTCATAATTTCGTCTTAATGTCAATTTATGTCATAATTATGACTTTTTGATGTGATAATTTTGACTTTCATAAATATATATACATTTACAGAAGCATAATTCTTTTTCTTGTGTGGCATATATATATATAAGAAAAGATTAGAAAAGTCATAATTACGACATACCAAGTAATAACTTTCACTTTGCCATAATGATGACATAAGAAAACAAAAGTATGATTCATAATTATGAGATAAAAAGTCGAAAAGAGGACATACTAAATAATGATATTAAAATGTTTAAATTGAGATATGTTGAAATGATTATATATGAAATCATAATTATGGTTAAAAAGTTGTAATTTAGATAAGAAGTCATAATTATGACATACCAAGTCATAACTTTCACTTTTTGACATAAATGACATAATAAAAGAAAGTTATGACATACTGAGTCATAATTGAGAGGTCAAGATTATGGCATACTGTAATTATATTATTTAAATTATGAGATAAAATATGACATTCTATGTCATAATTTCATCTTAATGTCAATTTATGTGATAATTTTGACTTTCATACATATACATTTACAAAAGCATGATTATTTTTCTTGTGTGGCATATATATATATATAAGAAAAGATTAGAAAAGTCATAATTACGACATACCAAGTAATAACTTTCACTTTGCCATAATGATGACATAAGAAAATAAAAGTATGATTCATAATTATAAGATAAAATGTCAAAAGATGACATACTAAATAATGATATTAAAATGTTTAAATTGAGATAAGTTGAAATTATTACATACAAAATCATAATTATGGTTAAAAAGTTGTAATTTAGATAAGAAGTCATAATTATGACATACCAAGTCATAACTTTCACTTTTTGACATAAAAAAAATTAAGTTGTGACATACTGAGTCATAATTGAGAAAAGTCAAAATTATAACATACTACGTCATTATTATATTATTGAAATTATGATTTAAAAAAATGTAATATGTGACTTTCTAATTTATTAATATTNAGAAAAATATGACATACTTATGAGATAAAATGTCGAAATGATGACATACTAAATAATAATGACATTTAAAAAGTTTAATTTTTGAGATTAAGTCACAATCATAACTTTCACTTTTTGACATAAATGACAATAAAAGAAAGTTATGACATACTGAGTCATAATTGAGATAATGTCATTATATTATTTAAATTATGAGATAAAATATGACTTTCTATGTCATAATTTCGTCTTAATGTAAATTTGTCATAATTATGACTTTTTGATGTGATAATTTTGACTTTCATAAATATGCATTTACAAAAGCATGATTATTTTTCTTGTGTGGCATATATATATATATAAGAAAAGATTAGAAAAGTCATAATTACGACATACCAAGTAATAACTTTCACTTTGCCATAATGATGACATAAGAAAATAAAAGTATGATTCATAATTATAAGATAAAATGTCAAAAGATGACATACTAAATAATGATATTAAAATGTTTAAATTGAGATAAGTTGAAATGATTATATATGAAATCATAATTATGGTTAAAAAGTTGTAATTTAGATAAGAAGTCATAATTATGACATACCAAGTCATAACTTTCACTTTTTGACATAAAAAAATTAAGTTGTGACATACTGAGTCATAATTGAGAAAAGTAAAAATTATAACATACTACGTCATTATTATATTATTGAAATTATGATTTAAAAAAATTTTATGTGACTTTCTAATTTATTAATATTAGAGATGCACCGATATATCGGCCGATAAAAGCACATTTTCACACTATCGTATAGTATATCGTATAAAATGCTAAGAAACCAGTTTGATGTTCAATATTAATAGTAATTATATGAATTAATAACATTCAGAAAGTTTAAAATATAATTTTATCTTCATAATGTAGTTAATGTGTGTTAATATTAATTTGAGTAATGTGTTTGTTTATAACTGATACCAGTTACTGAGTTGATGAAATGGAGAGAATAAAGTTTTTATTTGCATTTCTTTCAAAATATGATTTATTAATTAGAATGAAATTATTAATTTAACCCCCAAACTGTCGGTATCGGCAGATATAACTCTGAATTATCGGCAATCGGTATCGGTGCATCTCTAATTAATATATACTTTTACAAAAGCATGATTTATTTTTATGTGGCATATATATATATATATTATTAGAAAAGTCCTAATTTCTTTTCTTTTGACTTCAGTTATATGATGTTCTTTAAAGGTATTTCCCAATTAACACAATCTGAATTGATCTGAATGAAATAAATGTAATGTTTTACATTCAGAATGAAAAGAAACCAGTGAGAACACAAACAACAAACACACTCAAATAATATAATTAAGTGCAAAGTTCCAGATTCCATAGAACTTCATCTTATTAATTTTATTTACAAAAGAACTAAAGCTGATTCGTTATTTACATCAGTTCTCTTGGCAAAATCAACAGTTTAGCCTGAAATCAAACACATGATGGAGTCACTGCGCTCACAACAACACCATTCTTGATGAAACATGGCAGGTCAAAAAGCAACACCGCGTGATAATATCAGATACTGAGGAGGAGACATGAGAGATTAACAGCTGATTCAGCTTTCTCCAGTGGACAACTGTATCATTCTTTTATTACATGTACAATAATGTACACAATTATAAGAGAGGTCACACAAGAGACCAGTAGTGATCATATCGAGGTATACTGCCATTACAGTAGCACGTCACTCTTCATCGTTCACTCAAGAGCAGTCCATGATAAAACACAAGCCCTTTTATGCCAACAAAAAACAAAAACATCCCTGATCTTAAAGCTCCGCCTCGGTTCAGCTGGAGTCCGTATCGTCGTCGTTGTTAATGTAATCCTCCTCGACGGGCGTGGCGCCGGGCTGCGTTCCCCACTCGTCTTCGTCGTACTCGATGCTGTCGTTGTCCTCCAGGAGCTCGTTCTCAGGCTCCGCCCCTCCCACAGCCCCGTCCGCTTCAGCCCCGCCCCCGTCCTCCTCAAACTCCGCCCTCTCCTGAGCCGGCGCGGCGTAGCCGTTGTTATTAGAGAAGGCGACGCGCTCGTGTCCGTCGTCCTCGATGTAGACGCGCTGGTGGCACATGGGACACGTGTCCTGGATGTACAGCCACTTGCGCAAGCAGAGCGCGTGGAAGTAATGGTGGCACGGGGTGATCCGCGCGGACGTAGCGAACTCCTGGTAGCAGATGGCGCAGACGTCCTCGATGTCCCGCAGCTGCGTGCCTTTGACCTCCGGCAGCGAGTTGATCTTCTTGACGGCCGTGCGGCGGTTGATGAACGTCTTCCAGCCGTTCTTGGCCTGCAGGTAGATGTTGAAGTACGCGTGAAGGCACATCATGCACGCGCGGATCTTGCTGCCCGACTCGAACATCATCGTGTACGCGCCGTTGCCGAACATGATTACGCCGAAGACGAACTCGATGACGTTGCCGGTGGAGCGCACGTAGTAGACGTAGTCGTCCAGCTTCTCCCAGAGCACGTTGTAGAAGCCGTCGATCATGAAGAGCGCGTAGACGGTGAGCGACACCAGCACCTTCAGGCAGAGCTCCACGCAGAAGGCGGTGACGGCGAACAGCCACGTGTTGAGCTCGAACTTATGCCACAGCAGGTGACTGAGCAGGACGGGAAGAGCGAACAGAACCAGCGACACCAGCAGGACGGGAACGTGTCGGCGGACCGAGGAGACGTGCGAGGCGCTGAGGGACATGAGCACCGGATCCGTCATGCCGTGGATGAAGTGCAGAATCGCCGTGAGCAGAAGGCACATGTTCCTGCTGAGGCGCACCAGGCGCTCCTCGGGTTTGAGTCCGCTTAGCCCCGTCTGCAGCGCGAGGATGAAGAACAGCACAGGCGCGACAAACCCGAGCCGCTTATCCTCCTCCTCGGTGGAGCCGATGAACGCTAGGATGCTCAGTCCGAGATAATGCGCGAGCGAGGATATGACTGCGCTCATGCCGAGCACGGTTAGCGTCGAGTCACAGCCGCTGATGATGAGGTTGCTAAACAAGTCCCAGAACACATCCCAGCCGAGCTGCAGGCCGCTCTCGGAGCGCACCACGCGCACCACGTACACTAAGATAACGGCCTGCGCCGTCATGCGCGTCAGCCAGAAGACGCGCAGGATGTCCGGGAAGCGTATGCGCTTCCACGTGTCCTCCAGCAGCAGCTGCAGCCCGTAGATGCGGTACATGTGGCGCAGCAGCAGGTAGACGTAGCGGCACGAGTAGTAGAACCACTTGAGCTTCAGCAAGAGGTTCACGGCCGCGTGCGCCGCTAGAATCGCTCCCGACGCAAGCGCCAGCGTCTGTCGCGTGTCCGCCGGCAGCTCCGCCATCAGCCCGCACAGCGGCGCCATGATGTCCACCACCACCAGGGCGGCGCACAGCGACTGCACGTTCAGCAGCGCCACGTAGCCCAATCCCAGCAGCAGCTGCAGCAGCGCCAGGGCTAGCCAGAGCGTCGGGCCATTACGCACCGGCAGCAGCGCCTCCGCGCCGCGAGACGTGCCGTAGTAGTTGACCAGAACCGTCGCGCCGCCCAGCAGGACGGCTGTGAACAGGGTGTAGAACTTGAACAGGGACTTCTGGGAAAGCACCAGAACCACACTGGAAACCAGAATACCTGCAAAACACGGCATGAAGAACAGTATGAGAATCGACGTAATGCGACAAAATTAATATTCACAGGAAGTAACGCGTCACATTTAGGGTACGTTTACATGACAATGATGTAGTAAAAGCGGAAAAGTCTTTCCGTTGTTTGCGTACAGACGACAACGTTGTCAAAACAATCCCGTTCACATGGATCCGCGAGAACAACTAAAAACGCTGTATTCTGCTGCCAGGCCAGTAGATGGCGATGTCACTCTGTAAAAAAACACTACGCATACGTATAGACAGAACACGTAACACGCACGAGGCACCGTTTTCNGTATGAGAATCGACGTAATGCGACAAAATTAATATTCACAGGAAGTAACGCGTCACATTTAGGGTACGTTTACATGACAATGATGTAGTAAAAGCGGAAAAGTCTTTCCGTTGTTTGCGTACAGACGACAACGTTGTCAAAACAATCCCGTTCACATGGATCCGCGAGAACGACTAAAAATGCTGTATTCTGCTGCCAGGCCAGTAGATGGCGATGTCACTCTGTAAAAAAACACTACGCACCTCTAGACTGAACACGTAACACGTACGAGGCACCGTTTTCACAAATTTGCGTTTCTGTAGTTTACACTGAGACGATAATAGTTTTGTTTTCAAAAACTGAAAAAATTTCGCGATTTGATTGACAATATTATTCGATTGAATTTCGATGTGTATTCTATAACGTACATGCCAATTTTTCTCAAGGAAAAGAATCCCTCTGAACTGTAGTGTTGTCAAAAACATCGATATTTATCAAGGTATCATATCGAAGTTACAAATTCCAGTATCGTGACAGCCTACTATAAATGAACTCTGTCAGTCTCTAAATTACTGCCAGGCCAGTAGATGGCGATGTCGCTCTGTAAAAAAACACTACGCATGTATAGACTGAACATGTAACACGCACGAGGCACCGTTTTCACAAATTTGTGTTTTTGTGGTTTACACCGAGACACGATAATGGTTTCGTTTTCAAAAACTGGAAATTTTAAACCCATTTTCGATTTCGCGATTCGATTGACATTACTGAATTTCGATGTGTATTCTATAATGTATGCCAATTTTTCTCAGGGAAAAGAATCACTCTGAACTGTAGTGTTGTCAAAAACATCGATATTTTTCAAGGTATCATATCGAAGTTACAAATTCCAGTATCGTGACAGCGCTACTATATTAACTCTGTCAGTAGCTAGATTACTGTAATATTAAATTAGCAACTGATTTGTAAACACTAGGCATTTTTTGAGAGAATCGACGTAATGCGACAAAATTAGTATTCAACAGGAAATAATGCGTCACATTTAGGGTACGTTTACATGACAACGATGTAGTAAAAACGAAAAAGTCTTTTCGCATACAAACACAAAAATGGGATCTGCGAGAACAACTAAAAACGCTGTATTCTGCTGCCAGGCCAGTAGATGGCGATGTCACTCTGTAAAAAAACACTACGCACCTCTAGACTGAACACGTAACACACACGAGGCACCGTTTTCACAAATTTGCGTTTCTGTAGTTTACACTGAGACGATAATAGTTTCGTTTTCAAAAACTGAAAAAATTTCGCGATTTGATTGACAATATAATTCGATTGAATTTCGATGTGTATTCTATAATGTACATGCCAATTTAACTCAAGGAAAAGAATCCCTCTGAACTGTAGTGTTGTCAAAAACATCGATATTTATCAAGGTATCATATCGAAGTTACAAATTCCAGTATCGTGACAGCGCTACTATAAATGAACTCTGTCATTCACTAAATTACTGTAATATTAAATTAGCAACTGATTTGTTAACATTAGGCAATTTTTTATTGATATACTTGTGTTTTGTTCTCCAAATTGTAAACTTGTTGTCGTGACTATTATTCATATACTATTATGACCGACTCTTGCATCAGCTTTGACAGTTTTGAACAAACGGAGAAGTGTCATTCAGTTCTGTTTTCATTTAGGGTACGTTTACATGACAACCATGTAGTAAAAACGGGAAAGTCTTTTCAAGTACAGACGCGAAAATGGGATCCGCGAGAGGACTAAAAACGCTGTATTCTGCTGCCAGGCCAGTAGATGGCGATGTCATTCTGTAAAAAAACACTACGCATGTATAGACTGAACATGTAACACACTTGAGGCACCGTTTTCACAAATTTGCGTTTTTGTGGTTTACACCGAGACACGATAACGGTTTCGTTTTCAAAAACTGGAAATTTTAAACCCATTTTAAATTTCGCGATTCGATTGACAATACTGAATTTCGATGTGTATTCTATAACGTACATGCCAATTTTACTCAAGGAAAAGAATCACTCTGAACTGTAGTGTTGTCAAAAACATCGATATTTATCAAGGTATCATATCGAAGTTACAAATTCCAGTATCGTGACAGCGCTACTATATTAACTCTGTCAGTAGCTAGATTACTGTAATATTAAATTAGCAACTGATTTGTTTACATTAGGCATTTTTTGAGAGAATCGACGTAATGCGACAAAATTAGTATTCAACAGGAAATAATGCGTCACATTTAGGGTACGTTTACATGACAACGATGTAGTAAAAACGGGAAAGTCTTTTCGCATACAAACACAAAAATGGGATCCGCGAGAACAACTAAAAACGCTGTATTCTGCTGCCAGGCCAGTAGATGGCGATGTCACTCTGTAAAAAAACACTACGCACCTCTAGACTGAACACGTAACACACACGAGGCACCGTTTTCACAAATTTGCGTTTCTGTAGTTTACACTGAGACGATAATAGTTTCGTTTTCAAAAACTGAAAAAATTTCGCGATTTGATTGACAATATAATTCGATTGAATTTCGATGTGTATTCTATAATGTACATGCCAATTTTACTCAGAGAAAAGAATCACTCTGAACTGTAGTGTTGTCAAAAACATCGATATTTATCAAGGTATCATATCGAAGTTACAAATTCCAGTATCGTGACAGCGCTACTATAAATGAACTCTGTCAGTCTCTAAATTACTGCCAGGCCAGTAGATGGCGATGTCGCTCTGTAAAAAAACACTACGCATGTATAGACTGAACACGTAACACGCACGAGGCACCGTTTTCACATATTTGTGTTTTTGTAGTTTACACCGAGACACGATAATGGTTTCGTTTTCAAAAACTGGAAATTTTAAACCCATTTTCAATTTCGCGATTCGATTGACAATATTGCAATTCGATTGAATTGAATTTCGATGTGTATTCTATAACGTACATGCCATTTTTTCTCAGGGAAAAGAATCACTCTGAACTGTAGTGTTGTCAAAAACATCGATATTTATCAAGGTATCATATCGAAGTTACAAATTCCAGTATCGTGACAGCGCTACTATAAATGAACTCTGTCATTCACTAAATTACTGTAATATTAAATTAGCAACTGATTTGTTAACATTAGGCAATTTTTTATTGATATACTTGTGTTTTGTTCTCCAAATTGTAAACTTGTTGTCGTGACTATTATTCATATACTATTATGACCGACTCTTGCATCAGCTTTGACAGTCTTGAACAAACGGAGAAGTGTCATTCAGTTCTGTTTTCATTTAGGGTACGTTTACATGACAACCATGTAGTAAAAACGGGAAAGTCTTTTCAAGTACAGACGCGAAAATGGGATCCACGAGAACGACTAAAAACGCTGTATTCTGCTGCCAGGCCAGTAGATGGCGATGTCATTCTGTAAAAAAACACTACGCATGTATAGACTGAACACGTAACACACACGAGGCACCGTTTTCACAAATTTGCGTTTTTGTGGTTTACACCGAGACACGATAACGGTTTCGTTTTCAAAAACTGGAAATTTTAAACCCATTTTAAATTTCGCGATTCGATTGACAATACTGAATTTCGATGTGTATTCTATAACGTACATGCCAATTTTACTCAAGGAAAAGAATCACTCTGAACTGTAGTGTTGTCAAAAACATTGATATTTATCAAGGTATCATATTGAAGTTACAAATTCCAGTATCGTGACAGCGCTACTATATTAACTCTGTCAGTAGCTAGATTACTGTAATATTAAATTAGCAACTGATTTGTAAACATTAGGCATTTTTTGAGAGAATCGACGTAATGCGACAAAATTAGTATTCAACAGGAAATAATGCGTCACATTTAGGGTACGTTTACATGACAACGATGTAGTAAAAACGAAAAAGTCTTTTCGCATACAAACACAAAAATGGGATCTGCGAGAACAACTAAAAACGCTGTATTCTGCTGCCAGGCCAGTAGATGGCGATGTCACTCTGTAAAAAAACACTACGCACCTCTAGACTGAACACGTAACACACACGAGGCACCGTTTTCACAAATTTGCGTTTCTGTAGTTTACACTGAGACGATAATAGTTTCGTTTTCAAAAACTGAAAAAATTTCGCGATTTGATTGACAATATAATTCGATTGAATTTCGATGTGTATTCTATAACGTACATGCCAATTTTACTCAAGGAAAAGAATCACTCTGAACTGTAGTGTTGTCAAAAACATCGATATTTATCAAGGTATCATATCGAAGTTACAAATTCCAGTATCGTGACAGCGCTACTATAAATGAACTCTGTCAGTCTCTAAATTACTGCCAGGCCAGTAGATGGCGATGTCGCTCTGTAAAAAAACACAACGCACCTCTAGACTGAACACGTAACACGCACGAGGCACCGTTTTCACAAATTTGTGTTTTTGTAGTTTACACCGAGACACGATAACGGTTTCGTTTTCAAAAACTGGACATTTTAAACCCATTTTCGATTTCGCGATTCGATTGACAATATTGCAATTCGATTGAATTTCGATGTGTATTCTATAACATACATGCCAATTTTACTCAAGGAAAAGAATCACTCTGAACTGTAGTGTTGTCAAAAACATCGATATTTATCAAGGTATCATATCGAAGTTACAAATTCCAGTATCGTGACAGCGCTACTATAAATGAACTCTGTCATTCACTAAATTACTGTAGCATTAAATTAACAGATGATTTGTTTACATTAGGCATTTTTTGAATGATATACTTGTGTTTTGTTCTCCAAAATGTAAACTTGTTGTCGTGACTATTATTCATACACTATCATGACTGCCTCTTGCATCAGTTCTGACAGGTTCTCTCACACTAAGTGTCATTCGGTTCTGTTTTCAGGCCCGGTTCACCGATTTAAGCTCATTATCTCTGACGTGAGAACAGCAGCACCAGTACACCAGCATTAACACCCGCCCGAGAGCCCGGACTCACCCAGCGCGCGGATTAACACTCTTCCGGCGGTTCCGGTCCATCCGGCACCGGGATCAGAGTATGAGTTCAGTATAGCGTCGATTATAAAGATGCTCGGGACCCGCAGAGCCACATCCAGCACGGCCAGAAAGTGCTGACCCAGCCGCCCGTGAGCGGAGGCCATGGCGCTGACGCCGGTGTCTGGGGAAACCGCGGGTTTCGGTGTTGTGACTCGGTTCGATGTCACGCAGGATCTCCACCGGTCGCCATTTTGGCTCTGCTGCTGTTGCTATGTAAGGAACGCGGAAGTGACAAAGCACATGCGCACAATACGTAATACTACACTACAGAACGCACACTCGGGGTTATTAATAATTAACAGTACGATTTTGAATATAAAATCTATAATTTATGTGATATTTATTTTTAATAACTACAACAACAAAAAAATGAATACAACTTAAAATATATTTTATAATTATTAATAATTTATATAAAAAATAAATAAATACAAGTTAAATATATATATATTTATTAAAGATTTATTTTTAAAAAATATTTAGTTTTTTTAACAATTTAAAACATTAAGGTTTTTGATCTGTGAATATTTAAATTTACCACATTAACTGCATATCCCACAATACTCCTAATTATCATATTTATTTTTACAAAATCAGTACACAATCTTGTCCGTAAGTTTTTTTTATTTTANTAAAAAAAAATCAGTATCAGTATTATTTTATTATATAACATTATATAATAATTATAATATAAAACATTTATATTAATATATTTATATTATATTCAAAACATTAATAAAAAATGTAATATTATATAATTATTATATTTTTTATTAATATTTTGAATTGTCATTTAAATTTAAATTATTAGGTTTTATTTTAGTTTAATTTTCAGAAATGTTATGTTTCATTTTTTTATTTTTAAATATTACTATTTAGGTTTAATACATTGTTTATTTCAGTTTTAGTTTTTATTTATTTTCAGTTTGTAATTTTAGTGCTTCCTCTCAGAGCAACATTACTCATTTTTGTACAGTTTTTCATATAATGTTTATATTTTATTCTATTTCAATTAAAATAAATAGTTTTGATAGTTTCCGTTAACAATAATAACCATGCACACATTGTTCTGGTCACTTTTATTGTGCATCTTTTGAACAACACACACATATGAAAATAAAAGTCCCTCTCAGGATCTGCTCTTGAAGAACAGTCTCATGGTGTTGTTGTAGATGGTTTCAGTCAGGTCCAGTGGATCTTCGCCCCTCGCCGCCGCCATCACCTCCAGCACCTGTCTGATATTTACATTGACGTTCAATCACAGGAAGTGCAGGTAATACAAAGTTTCAGACATCATATCAACACACGGCTCTGAACACGCATGAGTGCTCTGTGACATACATGATGTGGCAGGGCTCGTTGCGGTCCTTCACGCAGTGTCCCGTCTCCCACTTCTTCTTCGTGGGGAATGTGCTTCGGATCATCTTCGCTCCTGCGTGAGTGTTTTTGATGCCGCACCACGGCGCGTCTGCAGAGAGAACGACCGCATGAGACTAGTGACACGAACACCTGAAGAAACAGTCTTACCGACCAAAATATACAGTCTGTTTTCTATTATCAGTTTAAACAGTTAATCTGCTTTAACTGTTTTAATTCAAATTCATTTGATTTGAATCCTCTGATCTTTCGATTTGAGGAATAAATGACAGTTTGCAGCATATTCACATTGAAGACAGTTAATTTACATTGTAATAATTTCACTATTTTTACATTCAAAAACATTAAAAAATGTAATGACCCCAAACTGTAGCTGAATTTCTAGCAAAAACAAATCAATTCTATTCATATAGAGAGTTACTGTGATGAGAATGAGTCAGGCTGAACCTGTTTCGATCATCAGTCTGTCCGATGGGATTGACTTCATCACCTCCAGGTTCTCTGCTGTTTTCAAAGAGCTAAAATATAGAAATAAAATCATGTCAGCGATGAATAAATGGTGAGACGAACATCAGTCAGAGACACTGACTCACCAGCCGTTGATACCGATGTACAGATCCAGATCTATCAGAGCCGCCGCGTCCTGCTGCGAGCCGTCAAACGAGTGCACCTGAGAAACACACGAGGAAACAGAGAAAACACTGAGGAAACATGGAGGAAACACTGAGGAAACATGGAGGAAACACTGAGGAAACAGAGAAAACACTGAGGAAACATGGAGGAAACACTGAGGAAACAGAGAAAACACTGAGGAAACATGGAGGAAACACTGAGGAAACATGGAGGAAACACTGAGGAAACATGGAGGAAACACTGAGGAAACATGGAGGAAACACTGAGGAAACAGAGAAAACACTGAGGAAACAAAGGAAATATGAAAAAACAAGGAGGAAACATGAAGGAAAAAATGGAGGAAACACAAAGGAAACAGAGTAAACATTGAAGAAATGAAAAAAAACACAGGAAACATGGAAAAAAAACAGGAAATACGAAGGGAACACAGAGGAAACAAAGAAAATATGGAGAAAACATGGAGGAAACACTGAGGAAATACGAAGGAAACAAGGAGGAAACGGAGGAAACAAAAAGGAAATATGGAGAAAACATGGAGGAAACAGAGGAAACACTGAGGAAATACGAAGGAAACAAGGAGGAAACGGAGGAAACACTGAGGAAATACGAAGGAAACAAGGAGGAAACAAAAAGGAAATATGGAGAAAACATGGAGGAAACACTGAGGAAATACGAAGGAAACAAGGAGGAAACGGAGGAAACA
>RJVU01056109.1:173245-183733 GCA_003731715.1 Anabarilius grahami | reverse complement strand
ACACACACACACACACACACACACACACACACACACACACACACACACACACACACACACACACACACACAATGAACACAACAGGATGACTGCAGGTGCTTCTCAAACACAAGGTTTTCTATTAAAATTACAAAAAAAACTATAAAAAATAAAATCAGGAAAAATACTTTTAATATTATAAATCTTTATATCAACCGTCTTTCTATTAATGCAGTGCAGTGGCAGATAATCTTAGGAAGTTTAGCTATATATGATTAATTTACAATGAAATGAAAATATACAATTCTGTTTTTTTTTCTATAGAATATTGCAGTATGATTTATCAGTGCACATCATTATTGTTTTAAATTCATGTTCCTCATAATCTTGAATCAGAATATCTTCTCTTCTCTGATGATGAGGGCGGGGCAACCTGTCACTCACATGAGATCCACCAATAGCAAACCACAACCATCCAATCAATTCCCCACAGACAAAATCAAGCCCCGCCTTACATTTGTTCTTGTTTGCGAAGCGTTTCACTCAGATATACTTCACAATAGAGAAGAAAAGACCAGCTCAACTTCTGTTTCTTCTGTTTAAAGTCTCATTTCAGAACGAACTCGAGCTCAGTAACAACTCGTTACTCGGGATGTGTGCAAAGGATTGTGAGTGAAAGGAGGACGTGAAGGACACACTTCAAATGTGCTGAATGTGTGTGTGTGAGTGTGTGTACCTTTAGCTGACAGTGAGTTCTTGGACAGGTCCAGCTGTTTCAGTCCAGGTGTGAGTTTGGACAGTGCAGCGCTCAGAAACATGACACCTGTCAATCACACACAGCTGTCAATCCATATGATTCATTTATGTTGTGCTGAAGTCAGTGTTCAGTTTTTGCTCCAGAGATCCTCAGCCGAGATATTTAAGTTTCTTTAAACTTGCGTATAACCAACTTGTGTTTTACACTGTGGCTAAACCAAGAAAAACATTTTATTTTCTAGGCTATTCGAACATTAAGGAAACAATCCATTCGATCATTCTTCAAACATTACGGGAACGTTACTTTTGAATGTTTTGAGAACATTATTAAAGAGCAGATAACTTTGAACAAATGTTTTATTAATGTTACTGTTCATGACTTTGAGAGAACCTGACAGGAACATTAACAGGGAACAGGAAGCCAGATTGTTAACCTAAGAGGGAACTGTTCCGTATTTTAAATTGTAATAACAATTCGATTTATTTCCAAGTGTTTGTGTGTGTGTATGTGTGTGTGTGTGTGTGAGTGTGTGTGTTGTACCTTTGTCTTCAATACAGTTGTTGGTCAGACTGATTGTGTTTAACGCTGAGTTTGGATTCTGACTCAACGCAGCAGCAAACCTCTGAGCGAAATCACTGAAACACACAAACACGGTAAAATGTAGAGTAAAACCGACTAAAACATTTATGTGAATATACTGTACGTGTGTGTGCGTGTGTGTGTGAACCTCTTGAGTCCAGTGTTGTCCAGAGTCAGTTCCTCTAGTCTGGTAGATCGAGACACAACTCTGAATATCTGATCACACAGATCTGCAGTCTACACACACACACACACACACACACATCATGATTAGTGTACGAGCACATCATCCTCCAGCAGCACTTCAGAGTCTGACAGACACACAGTCACCAGTTTAAAGTCCTTTATGGAGAGTTTGATGAACCACTGGTTGAACTCCAGTGCAGCAGTGATGGCCAGCAGATCCCTGAACACAACAACAACAACACAAATCATGCTCAACACACACCACACTTACACTTTACACCATTACAGGACATGATGCATGGTATACTGTGGTATTCTCTGAAGCGCCATGTATATACAATGAATTTGGTAAAAGAGCACTTGTAGTACACGTCATCCTCTTCTTTTTCTTCAGAAACCGTTTGTTTACAGGGTTGCTGCTGGTGAACCTGAGTCCAATATGTCTTTTTTGTGTGCTTGGACACATTTCCCCTCCGTGTATTGGTTCCCTGTGAAGGGGAATGAGACAATGCCGTTGCCATGCTTCGGACTTGCCTGCTTACGTCTCCTACAGACAACGAAGATAATGACGTGTACTACAGGTGCCTTTTATATTCGCGGTCGCACTGGTAGTGACGCCACGGACTGTAGTTTAGTTTAAACACATGCTTCAGACACCGGTCACACTGGAGGCGTTTCCCATAGCGTCTTGTTTAGACGCAGTGTCTCGTTCCCCTTCTCAGGGAACCAGGGTTACATTTTAATTCTTTGTTTTTCTCCATTTATTTTTTCTGAACTCTGATTTAATTGTTAACTTACATGTTATCAATCAAAAAGCATGTCTAATTAATTGAAATCATGAAACTTGTATACAATTTATTAATAGTTTAACAAAAAATTATTTTTTAGAGCCCTATGAAATACATTTTTTTCCCCAAATTCCATAATGTTTTTAATTCCATTATAATTGTTTGATTTAATTTTAACAATCAAAAAAGCAATCAATTGAAATAATAAAACTTTAACAACTTAATTATTCAATTGTTTTATGGTAACAGAAATTCTGTGTTGTGTGTTAGGTTTAGGATTTATGATTCAATACAGTTTTTTTTTGATCAACAACAGAAATTAGGGCGTAAAACATTTATTTAATCTTTTAAAATGTAATCAAATAAAATGTAAACAATTCTTTTTATTTTTTGGCAAACAAAATGTTGCTTAAGAGATTTACTGTTAAAATTAAAAAGGTATTTTAAAGGTAATCTTAAAGTATTATTATTATTATTATAGACATAAGTCCATATCACTACTAGTATACAGCTCTACTTTTGACAAAATTTGACATTCTATGCTATATTTTTATGCCTGGATTCCACGATTCCGTTCGGGTTTTCTGCATCACACAAATCATAGAGTAATCCCTGAGTAAGGCAGGTGTGTTACAGGTGCGTGTTACCTGTTGTCCAGGTGTATGAAGTCCTGCAGGCAGAGCTCCCGCGTGTCCTGAGACAGATAGATGGTGTCCACGTCCTTCAGAAACAAACACAGAGCTGTGAGACAGACACTGAGACACGGACGAGACGTGATGAGACGGACAGACTAGAGCTGTACTGACCCACTGCACCTCCTCCCTGTAGGGAACGCCCATCTGATCGCACACACACCAGTAGAGACGCGAGAAACCGCCTGCAACACCACACACACACACACACAGAGAAGGGTTAATACAGACGAGAGCAGTGTGTGTGTGTGTGTGTGTGTGTGTGTGATTCTGTACCGCAGGGTCCTGCTTCTGCTGGACTGTGATTTTCCCAGAGTGTCTGTACATGAGTGATTCTCTCCACCGGCTTTAACACAAGCTTCTTTATCACCCTCCTGAAACACACAAACAAACACATGAAATGAAGACACACACGTGTGTATGGAGTTATGGTGTGTGTGTGTGACAGTCTTACAGCGGGTCGAGTCCTGGACAAATCTCCTGAATGTTTGTTCCTATTAGTGCAAGAAAATCATCAGTGTCCTGATCAGACACGAGTCTCAGAGACAGCTGCCCTCTGTCATAGTCCACCAGCAGCTACACACACACACACACACAGCTGTTACAGCACAATATGACCTGCAGGGGGTGATGTACATCCATCACAGCATTATACGACTGTTAAATCCAGTTAAAGATTTCAACTTAGAAATACTGTTCACAGGTACTTTTCTAGTACTTTCGTGGTACTAAAGTTAACGAACTGTACATGTTATCACATTATCGTTTATTTGATAATGTGAGAAAACAAAAAGTATTATTTTTAGTATTTAAAAAAATGTTTAATCCCTGTGTGTTTAAGCATATGTGGCAATAAAGCTCATTTGTGATTGTTGATGTTGACCTGCTTCTGTTTAACACTGTTGATGCTCTGAATGTCAAAAACACTGAAGGATTGATCGACCTGAGGACATAAAACACAAGATCAAATCACAGAACACACATCCTGAACAACCAGCCCAGATAAACACACACACACACTCACTTTAGCAGGCACTCGTGTGCTCAGCAGAAACACTCGATGAGGAGCGAGAGCCTGTGGAGAAACCAGAGAAGAAGAGCGTGAGTCTAATGAAATAAATGAAACATAAACAATCAAGTTATAATCATGTGCTCAGATTTGATTAATAGCATAGATTAATGCATACTACTCAAAAAATATAATGAATGTAAAAGAGAATTCATTATGCAGTGATAAACATTTCAAACATTGGTGTGTCCAATATGTCTTTTTTGTGTGCTTGGACACATTTCCCCTCCGTGTATTGGTTCCCTGTGAAGGGGAATGAGACAATGCCATTGCCATGCTTCGGACTTGCCTGCTTACGTCTCCTACAGACAACGAAGATAATGACGTGTACTACAGGTGCCTTTTATATTCGCGGTCGCACTGGTAGTGACGCCACGGACTGTAGTTTAAACACATGCTTCAGACAACGGTCACGCTGGAGGCGTTTCCCATAGCGTCTTGTTTAGATGCAGTGTCTCGTTCCCCTTCTCAGGGAACCAGGGTTACATTTGTAACTGAGACATTTTAATTCTTTGTTTTTCTCCATTTATTTTTTCTGAACTCTGATTTAATTGTTAACTTACATGTTATCAATCAAAAAGCATGTCTAATTAATTGAAATCATGAAACTTATGTACAATTTATTAATAGTTTAACAAAAATTATTTTTTAGAGCCCTATGAAATACATTTTTTTCCCCAAATTCCATAATTTTTTAAATTCCATTATAATTGTTTGATTTAATTTTAACAATCAAAAAAGCAATCAATTGAAATAATAAAACTTTAACAACTTAATTATTCAATTGTTTTATGGTAACAGAAACACTGTCATCACATGACCTTATTAGATCGCATGTTCAGTTCAGCAAGTATCGTCCATTTATAATCTCAGAAATACAGTTACTTTGCATTTTAATCCATATTTGTGTAAAAACGTTTTATCTTTTGTCAAGTCATCAAATATTGTTTACACCGTTTCAGGACATGATGCATGGTATACTGTGGTATTCTCTGAAGCACCATGTATATACAATGAATATGGTAAAAGTAAGTACGGCCATTTTATTTTTTACAAATTCTATATTTTCTGTTCACACTACATCTGAACAAGACTCTATGGGGAACGCCTCCAGCGTGACCGGTGTCTGAAGCATGTGTTAAAATGCAACAATATCATTGGCCGAGTCCTCATTTGATCAAATATTGATGACTAAGTTCCGAATCGATTGTGGTTTAGCTAAATGGTTCAGCTCTTGTGTATTCTATCGCCCTACAATCAATCAATAATGAGTCGGCGTTCTGAACCCGGAAGTGCTGAAGAGATTGTTGAATAAAGTCATTGTTTTTGCACACAAAAATTATTCTTGTCTCTTCATAACATTAAGGTTGAACCATTGCAGTCACATGACTGTTTTAACGACGTCTTTAGTACCTTTCTGGACTGTGAAAGTGTTGATTATATTGCTGTCTATGGACGAGTCTCTCGGATTTCATCAAAAATATCTTAATTTGTGTTCTGAAGATGAACGAAGGTCTTACGGGTGTGGAACGACATGAGGGAGAGAAATTAATGACAGAAATCTCATTTTTGTGTGAACTAACCCTTTAAGCCTTTAGTAGTGAATGTTTTATGAGCAGCAGGAAAACCACATTCATCCGCCGAAGCACAACCAAAACAATGTTCTTCTGCAAAATGCATGCAGTTACATTGTGTACCTTTATGGTCACAGAACTCTGCACTTTTGATAGTACCTAGGACATCATGAATAAAGGTGTCTTCAGCGAATGGCACGAGAGCTCAATATCCCATAGTCATGTTGCACCGAGTGAACCGACTGAATGAGACCTGCACAGTTCATCAGCATGAGTGTTTGATAAAGCTCACAGATCACCATTTCAAGATCATTTTGATTCAGATCAAAATGTAAACAGCATTATCAGCCAATCACAGCGATGTGATGAGGGTCATAGAGGTGAGAAGTCATGTTAGGATATCCTACTCTCGTCACACACACACATTCATTTAAAGAGCAGAAGTGAGAATAATGACTGGAGACCTGCTGTTGAACTCCATCAGATGATATGAAACACACAAACCCAACAAACATCTTTCCGTCTGACTTATTATCACAGACAAACATTGTGAATCATGGCGCTGAGGTAGTTGCAAAATCTTGTGGAGGCTGCTGGAATGTAAAGTATGTGTGTGTGTGTGTGTGTGTGTGTGTGTTTGCGTTTCATGCCCAGAGGATCAGAACTCTGTCAAGTCAGGACAGGAAAATAAGGGTAAGAATGTGTAAGTACCACAGCTGAGTTTGAAGAGCTTCTCAAACCTCACAGCAGTCTATGGAAGCTTGTTTCTGCCACAGAATATAAAGTTAATTGCAACTATTTCTCTCTCTTCTCACAATTGTGAGATATAAACAGTCAGTTCAGTAAAAACTGACTCGACTTTTAACGATAAACCTTTAAAGACAGCCCTACTGTGAGATACGAGGTTATTAATCGATGGTATTTGCTTCTGGTGAAGCCGTCAGTCTGCGTTATTTCAACTTATTCTTAAAATAAATGTTTAACAGCGAAATTCCTGGTGAAAAACTACATTACCCATGAAAATTCCACCAATCAGAGATGCGAATGACGTAATCCGTCTCAATACACTCTCAAAATATTTGAATATATATGCATATTTAGCAATAAACCTAAAATATATTGTTTTTATATATATATAATCAACATTTAAATTTGAGGTTTATATGTGTCCATTTTATATTGGATTGTGCTGTTCGCAGTGCTTCATGGGATTGTAGTTCTTCCCTCACTAGTCGTTAAGTTCACAGTTTTCTACCTTTTGTATTTTTGTCAGATTTTCAAATACTTTTTTGCTTCAAATCACAGTTTGTAATATTATGTGTAAATAATAGGAGTTAGAGTTTCAGCACGAGGACAGAAAACACATTTTACTCACCAGGATTCTGCTCTCCAGCTTGTCACCTTTGACCTCGAGGTTGACCTTCTGAACCAAACACAGCTTGACCTGCTGTCCGACGGCATCCTGAACGCTCTCTATACACACACACACACACACAGTGGGTTTTGAGTGGTTAAGCATGAGCTTCTCAGAATTTCTCTGAAATATTAATATAATTCATAGAAGAGAATAATTTAAGAGCTGCATCTTCTAATGATTCAATCGTAAAGGAACCAAAATCGATCAAATGACATGAACTGCTTGATCCTGAACGTGTCGCGTCACAGAACAATCAACGAGCAGCAATGAGATTCAATGGAGAGCGAATGGAGACTGTGTTGTGTCTCAGATGTTTCTCCAGTGTCTCACGTTCATCTCCTGGAGCTTCAGAAGAGATCTCAATATCAACTCCAACATTTCTCATCGGATGCTCCATTTTATAGCTTTATATTTGAAACGAGTGACTCATTTGTGTCTGGTTTTATTAAGGATATTTAGGAGAAAAATCTGAGACAGAGTTGATCTTAAATTAAATCTATATCTCCTCCTAAACAGATTTAGGCCTGTCACCACAAACATGACAAAATATCATACTTTTGGTCAATTATGATATAGGCTACTGACTTTTTATATTAATTATGACATAAAAAGCAAAAATCATGAGATAAGAAGTAGAAATTATGACATACTAAGATGTAATTATGACATAAAACGTAAATTATGCAATAAAGTAGAAATTATGACAGTCAATTATGACATAAAAAGTTGAAATTATGACATACTAAGATATAATTATGTCATAAAACGGAAATTATGCAAAAAGGTAGAAATTATGACAGACAATTATGACATAAAAAGTTGAAATTATGACATACTAAGATATAATTATGACATAAAACGGAAATTATGCAAAAAGGTAGAAATTATGACAGACAATTATGACATAAAAAGTTGAAATTATGACATACTAAGATATAATAATGACATAAAAGTCATAATTATGGCAGAAAAATAGAAATGATGTCATACTAAGTCATTATTTTGACTTTCCATCTCATAACTTATTGTCACATTTTCGACTTTATTTCATAATATCAACTTTTATGTCATAATTATGACATTTTACGTTATAACTAAGATTGACCGAAGCATGATTTTTGTCAATCACTGTTTATAACGGGCTTCATTTGCATTTGTTGCGTCGCTCGCGTCCAGCGTCAGGTGTGGGCGGAGTCTGAACTGAACCCCTCCCACAGCTAACATACCATTATTGTGAAAAAGGAAATGAAAGTCTCTTTATCGACAAACTTTTCCGGAGTGAATGAGCACAAACACGAGTTTAAGAAGTGCAGTCTGCACACACGCACACACACACACACACACACAGAATAAGATAAATCAGCATGTGTGAGAGACTCCAGTGTTTTACCCAGCAGATCCTGAGGAACGCCTGACTCTTCTCCGCTCATCTTCACTGCCAGTCCTGAGGAAGAACGTCAGCGGGTTCCTCATGAGCTCCAGTTACAGACCTGAGCCGGAACAGAGGAGCAGTGAAACCCCTCCCACGAGACAGAGACAGGCCCCGCCCTCCACTCACCTCTGTCCCAGTCTGTCCCTCTGAATAAATCAGATGTTTCATTATTTGAATCACTCATATAGACATAAACATAAAGATGCTTTTAAAGCACTGTAATGCACATGAAGAGTGATAAGGTGTTTTAGAAGATGATTCTGTATGTGTTCCTGGTCGCTCAGTGAAGTTTCTGATTGCGTCCAGCAGGGGGCGCCACGGACTCACTCCATCAGCAGGTGTGTTCATCAGTCAGACTCTCATGTTCAGTGTGTTTGTTTGATCTTCAGTGAACCATGAACTGTTCTGGTGACCGGGGTTCGAATCCGGCTTCAGCTCGTGTGTTTACAGTTTTTTTCAGTTGCTGTCAAGCATTGTTCAATACCGAAACCACATTTTCTAAACTCTTCACAGTCTGCATTAGCAGCATGAATGTTGGCCAGTTCATCTCACCTTCAAAACTCACTCAGACCATCATCACACTCATTCAGAAACACACATTCATTCACAACACACTGACCTGAAAACACCAACAGGAAGCGTTACATAACTGATTAACTTTTCTTTTTTAAAGTTTCAATGATTTCCACATTAATCAGTTCTTCATATAGAATACTGTAACACAATTTCACTTTATTGAAAGCATTTGTAACACCAATGAATCAGAAATTAATCAAAATTTCATTTTTTTATGTGAATACAGTACTTGAAAATTATAATCAAAAGGTGAAAAAAAGAGGGAAAAAACTCCAGGGCTGCAATGATAATAAAAAAAGAATAAATAAAAAGCATTCTACACATTACTGTAACAACATGTGTAGTTGTTCATTACAGTAAATTACAGTGATGGTTCTAGTCTGCTCTCTCGCTCTCTCTCTCTCTCTCTCTCTCTCTCTTGCATTTGGCCACAAGTTCTCACATCACATCTGATGTCGTCTCTGGCAATTTTTGGCTATAAATTAGAGAATATTTTAAAATAATCACTGCATAAATGCTTGGAATTTGCCATGATTCTGCTTTGAATGTGTTTTTAATCATTTTGAATGCAGTGTGTCAGCGTTAGAAAAATGTGCTGAAATACACAGTATTGTGCATGTTGTGGAGCACGAATGGGAAAAGAGTTCCTGACCTTTGAAAAGTGTGGTCACTGAATGCATTTTGTCTGAAAGCAATGAAAAATGGTTCACAGTTTGCTCTGCGTTGATTCGCTGACTGTGTGAAGAGTTTTGAAGATGTGGTTTTGGTATTGAACAATGCTTGTTAGCAACTGGAAAAAACTGTAAAAATATGACATGAACATCAGTGCAGTTGAGTTAACATGCATAAATACTGTGGTGTGGGACAATGACTTATTATTATTATTGCTATAATTATTAATCTCATTCCATCATGACAACTCTCAGGAGATTGGTATGGTAATTGAGATCAATCAGCTGTGTAGATAATGATGTGATCTCTGACCCATCAGCCTGCGCCATCTAGAGTTTCATGGCAGAACTAGGTAATTATTATTATTATCATCAGCATTATTATTATTACTACTGATATTACTGTCATTATTGTTTTGCTCTTTCTCCAGTATTTCACTGAAATACTATAGTGGATTAAATAAAGAGACGAATAACTGACGACAGTAATGACTCTGTGCAAAGAAAGTGTTTTATTTCTGTCTACATTTTTTACTGATATCTGAGCTGCCCCTCGGCGCAGTCCTGTGGATGAATCCAGTTCAGTAATATAATGGCAGTTTGTGTTTTTGTGGAACTGATACCTGAGAAATGAGGATGATCAGTATGTTCAAACACACCCTGATGAACCGCTGCGTTCTCCAGAACAGATCTCATCAACACCGAATGAGGGCCTCTGATGCTCACGTGCCCAAACGTGTGTGTGATTCTGTGTAACCTTTATCACCT
>RJVU01056109.1:137076-164986 GCA_003731715.1 Anabarilius grahami | reverse complement strand
AGAAACTCTTTTCACTGTTTAATGGAGGTGTTTTGTAGTCTGATACAGTTTTGTTTAAAAAAAAAAAAAAGAACAATAAATAAAAATCAATCTTTACATTAAATCAGTGCAAATGATAATATGTAATATTTACAAAACGGTCGAGTCTCCTTCAAAAACTTGAAAACAGTGCATTTGAAATTTATTGACAGGCACATTGTAATACAATCTGAGCGTCACACATCCAGCATTCTTCACTGTAACAGATGAAATGAAATCTTTAATGTAAATGTCAAGTAGGGTGCTCATGGATGACTGGGACAAAATCTTACTTTCAGTGTCATGCACTTATACATTTTACAAAGCAGACAAAAGACATCAGACTTAAAGGCTCATACTGCCATAGCTGCTGTGTTACTGCAATGCTGCTGGAATTTATGGATTATGTGTGAAATTCTGCCAGCGAGGCGACCCAGATGTGAGTCCTCGATCATCACGTGAAGGTTCAGCAGCTCCGCGGAACCATTTGCCATCCGGAGCACGTCTCTCTTGCGGATTTTCTTTAGCAGACGGCGGTTCACTAAGCGCTCCAAACGCGGGATGGGAGTGTTGTACTGAATTTCCAGACCGGACAGAACCGGCTTTAATAAACCCATCCAACCTGGAGGAAAAACACCAGAGGATGAATGTATGGATGCAACATTCTACATGCAACTACACTGTAAAGCTTTGTAATTCAGTGTGAATGTGTGTGTGTTTTACTGTACCTTTCTCTTCGAGTTGTTCGCAGGTTGCACACACATTGTCATGCCACCTGGATCCACGCAGCAGCAGCTGGTCAGCGGCGCAGGCGCTGTGAGGGACGCACGCTGCGTGCTTTTCTGCGATGTTTGCAAACCACCCGTCTGCGCAGAGCTCACACACCGTGTCTTTGTGTGGCGTCCCTACAAAAACACAAACATGATCCACCATCAGACTGAATCACTGTGCGTCACAGCAATTTAACCAAGGGTGTTGCTGGAAACAAACAACAGCTGTTTGATAACAGACACTGGTTTTCTTTTAATCATAATGATCACAAATAACAGTTCTTGCACTAAGTGGCACAGAGCTCATAGTGTTCGGGTGAGAGTGTATCAGCTGTTGCATGGAAGAATTGGATCCTTTTCACAGACTCTGATATAAGAAGATATATAAGAAACTCAAATTTGACACCTTTCCTCTGAGAAACCCATAGTTAAACCGAATGTTAATTAATATTATGAATTATTCACAACATTAATTAATCTTAGAACAACTTTTTATTGAACATCGCTGTCTAATAACTTATATAAATTATATTAATAACTAATAATACTCTGTGTGTGTGTGTGTGTATTCTCCTCAGGTATATCTTACCTGAAGCTTTGCATCCGTGACCCGGTTTACACACGGAGTGTCTCTTGCAGAAGTGCTGATCCCAGTAGAATCCGGGCTCACATTCACAGACCCTGTTCACGGTTCCGTTGCACGGCCGAACGACCAGCTGATGATCCGAACACGAGTCGCACAGCAAACAGTGCGGGATGTAGTTCCAGAACTCCGTGAACAGACCCGCGCCGCACGGGACACATTCCGTGCCGCGGGAGCTCGTGCAGTGCGCGCGCAGGCGGGACCCCGGCGCACAGCGATCGCACTGAAGCGCCTCTCCGGTGACCGGATCGATGCGCCGGTAAGTGGGAACACCCCCCGCCGCCACTGCCGACAGAGCCGGCAACACCAACACTGTGAAGAACAACTAGAGAAAGGAAATGACTGTTAATGATGGACACACTTTGACACACTGATCAAAGAATACTTCCTAAATTGTTAAACTGAAATCAGCTCGTTGAAACAACATGTGCTGTGAAAAGCGCCATACAAATACACTTGAAGTGAACTGATCTGATCTGTCACTCACCATCCCGCGCGCGCTGCCTGCCGGACTTCATTCATGAGGGCGGTGCGCGCGTTTATATATATGACACCCGCCCTGCCCTGAATCAACCGCATCGAGAAAAACCCACTCATCAGAATACCAGAGAGGTGATGCTCATGAATATCACGAGTGATGATAGTGATTTTTCTGAAACCACTGAAACAACTGAAAAAAGAAAAAAAAACATTTTGATGGAGAAACCCGCCAGATCACAGCCAGATATTTTCAGATGTTTCAGAACTTTCAGAGAACATTCAAAAGTAACTTTTACATAATGATTGAAGAATGATACAATGGAGTGATACAATGTAACGTATCCATGGAACGTTCGTATAACCAAGGGGAAAAAAAACAAAGTTTTAGAACAATTTAGAACAAAAAAGAACATTTTTGTTTCCAGGTTCTGGTTGAACGGCTGTCAAATGCTGTTATCAATTAATTACTGATCTGAATAATGACTGTAGAGCTGCTGTACCGCAGAATCTGAATTTGTCTCATATTTGAAGTTTGCATCATTGATTCTGATATTTTCCTGTTTATTACAGTGAAGCTGCTTTGAAACAATCTGTATATAAATAATGTGTGATTGAATTCTAGAATAAAGAATATTAGAACTGTGTATGAACTTGATTGGTTAGAGCGTGACACTAGCAATGCCAAGGTCATGGGTTCGATCCCAGGGATTGCACATACTCTGATACAAATGTATAGTATAATGCAATGTAAGTCTTCTTGGATAAAAGCGTCTGCCAAATGCGTAAATGTAAATGTGACTATAACAGCAGCAGTATTGGTTAAGAGCTCTTGCGCCCCCTGTCCGCTGAAGATGGAAATACAGCAGATTAATTCAGATCACTCAGTCTGGTGCTTCATAGTGTCAACACATCAGGGTTATTATAGTTACAGAAACTAAAACTACAATTAAAACTATAAATTAAATAAAACACTGTTTAAAGGCAGGGTAGGCTATTTGTTTTATAAACATTTTTTGTTCTGGTTGAAACTGGTTGCACTAAAACATGTGCATATGTCTTCTGTGGAAGTCTCGGTCCAAATATGAACATATGATGTCTTAACTGCCTGTCGGCATATGTATTTCCATTCCTCCACGCACCTGCTGGCGCAGACATCACATGTCATCATCGCGTTCTGTATTGAGAGTTGTAGACAGATGTCAGTCGCAGAGAGCCACAAACAAACAGCAGCCGCCTTTTATAGTTCCTCCTGAACCAGAACAACCAGCTTATGCTGCGTTCACACCATGCCATAACCGTAATTATGAGATGGCAACCCGTGATGTTCTACCCGGAGCTGTTCACATCCTCAGACTCGGATTTATGCGTTTCTATGAAATAAATTTAATTGAAATAAAATAGAAAATGTAAAAATAGAAATATAAAAAAAAATCACCAGAATTCTAAAGAAAATTCTCATTTCCCAATAGAAATGACTATAAATAAAAACTAAAGCTAAATTAAATAATAAAAACTATTAAGACATATTAAAAAACAACACCAAAACTAAATCAGTAAGACTTTACAATAAGTAAAGTGAAGTGATGTGACATGTGGCCAAGTATGGTGACCCATACTCAGAATTTGTGCTCTGCATTTAACCCATCCAAGTGCACACACACAGCAGTGAACACACACACCGTGAACACACACCCGGAGCAGTGGGCAGCCATTGCTGCGGCGCCCGGGGAGCAGTTGGGGGTACGGTGCCTTGCTCAAGGGTCTCACCTCAGTCGTGGTATTGAGGGTGGGGAGAGCGCTGGACATTCACTCCCCTCACCGACAATCCCTGCCGGACCTGAGACTCGAACCCATGACCTTTGGGTTACAAGTCCGACTCTCTATCCATTAGGCCACGACTGCCCCAGGTCCATTAGTTAACATGAGTTAATGCATTAACTAACAATGAGCAATACGCTAATAGGTAAAAATAATTTAATACAAATTAACTAAAATGAAAATGAAAACCGAAAAGAAATAGCAACTCAAAACTATATAAACCCAGTGAACTGACTGGAATCACAAGAGTTTAAATGTCATGAAATGTCACCGTTTTTTTCCCCATATGACCTGCTTAGATTTGCATTTGTCATGCAGCCTTTGATATATTACTTTTGTATGATGTTGACTAATGATCATATGCATGTCAAATGTCAACAATCTCTATTTAGCCTATTGCTGATTCATTATCACACATTCACTCTTGACGACTAAACAAAGTATTTGGTAGTAGGTGTGAGATAACGATTGTAGTAAAATTAGTGAGTCATCTATGGGTCATTTCCTATTTTCATTTCCATATGTCTTCCTTATTTGTCAGGGATTCCACGAACGTGTTTGAGCGATTAGTCATGAAACCTAAGAGATGCGTGTTACAGTAACAGAGACTGACGGCAGACGAGCAGAAGACTGAGAATAACACCAGACCTTCCCACACGATCGACATGACCTGATAAACCCGTCACACTCGATCTCCTCCAGTCTTTCTGTCAGTTAGACTGATTTATCAAGTGAAAATCTTTTAGCAATTGTACAATCGTCCTTCAGCTCGTGCTTTACATGTCTGAGATCTGATCTGCACTGATTTTATCAAGCAAACGTAAGAATAACTTTGATACAGTTAGTAATATTTCAGGTTTACTTGATTATCATTTATTATAAAAATCATGAGTATCAAATATGTCAATCATCATTGTATTGCATTATATGTTTTAAAACTACAGAGATCTGATCATAAAACTGAGCATTTACTTCTAACTAAGCATCTTACTAAGACATATTATTGCAGATATTGATGTTCATATGCATTTTATGTGCTGTCCTGTTATAAAGATCCCGTTGATTTCCATTACAAACTTCAGAATTTCATATTAATATCAGCATCTGTGGCAAACAGCATGTTTTTGTATATAGACTATGGGCCCTGTGTCAAAGATCTGAACTCATGGTCTGAAGCACATGGCGCAGGTGTACTTAGGGTGGATCCAAATCCACTTTTCTAGTTTAACAATGGAAAGAATGGTAGGCGCACGGTCCAAAAGGGTTGTACGCAGTTTCTTATGTATGTCACGGGTGTGTTTTGGGAGTAACGTGCAATAAACCAATCAGATTCTTATCTCCCACTCCCTTTAAAAGACGGATTCGCTATTCACCTGGTGGAATATAGACCTGACGATACATGTGTGTATTGCCCTGATTGATTAAATAATTAGCCAATTTCATTCGTCATTACTGCAAATGAGTCATTCTGATGCATGCAATGACTCTCCATTATGACAGTGGTTCTCAAACCTGTCCCGGGGACCCCCCACCACTGCACATTTTGCATGTCTCCCTCATCTAACACAACTGATTCAAGTCATCAGCTCATTAGTAGAGACTGCAATGGTTGATTTGGGTGTGTCTGATGAGGGAGACATACAAAACGTGCAGTGGTGGGTTAGGTTTGAGAACCATTGCATTATGACAACCCTATTTTCATCTTTATGTACACAATAATAATCTTTTACCTTCCTTTTACAAACAATCATGTCTCAGTCACAAGATGGTTTCATTCATGAAGAAATGAATTTGCAGTGGACAAACTCGAACTGAAACCAAGCTGGATTGGAAAAGTAAACAGTTTCTCGACAGCAGAAGCTTCGGATCTCATGCAAAACATGTGCAAATCACACCCGGCGAGTTTACATTCACACATTTATCAAAGCCAATCATCCGCGAAGCAGTTCCTGAGCATCAATCCCGCAATTCCACAGAAACACACGCCTGGAAGCACATGTTCATGATTTCTCTTCAGGGAAGCTTGTGGTGCACATGAAAGACTGAATTCCAGTGCAATTCATTCGACACAGTTCAATGCAAACATGGATCTAGGAAACTAAGAGTGTTCTTTGAAAGAGATTGTGATGACTGAGTTCACGCACATCATAATGACAGCTTCTAAATTAAGAAGTCTCTGGGGAAATTCCTGCATGGCTGTGCCGGAAATCCATCAGCTTTCTCTGGGTTTTCAGGAACAAGTACAGCTTCAGTAAATATCACACATCATGTCTTGAAGAGTTTTGGGTGCATTTAGTGGATGTGTGATGTCGGTTCTGCTCAAGTTCACAATTACACTAACACGTCCACTTACTACAAACCCACTTCCTTTTTTTGTGAAATGAAGATCTGGTGAGTCACACACTTAATGACTCATATTTTCATAAAAACAGAAATTCTCTCACATGCTCTCACCATAAAACCACAGCTATTATAACAGATGACAATCTCAAATCAAATGGCCCGTTTATTAAATCAGTATAGAAGCACTGAGGACGTGTGTGAGGCGTGCTGTTTGTATTACTCAACATGAACTAACAAAGAAGAGTTAGAAAGGTTAATACTGTAACAAATGTATTGCTCATTGTTGCTTAATGTTGTTCATTGTTAGTTAACATTATGTTATATTATAAAACGGTTAGTTCCTGTCCTTGATTCTGATTGGTCAATAGCTGTGTTTTATTCACGATAAAACACGACCGCTTCACCCAACGGTTCATCACTACACAACACCCTTAGTAACCACTCTTAGCAACGTAAACTGTATGTTCTCAATACTATTCATTGAAGTTTACTGTATTATGAAGAAGAGTATTGTGAGAAAGAGATTGAGTGAGCGAGTGTATTACCTGCATTCAGATTTAGTATTTTCCTTCAGGTCAGTCCTATGTTCATAATAAAAAATCTGCTTATTTGTCCGCTGCGATATCTTGTCCTTTTAACAGTTAAGGGGTTTTCCCATGACTGACAGCGCTAGTCAAAGTTGCATCTTGTTTTATGTTCACAACAATTCAGTCTTTTCAATGTAAAAGTCTTCGCTACTGACTGACACACTCATAAAGACAGTCTTTGCCGCCATCTAATGGTGTAATAATGCAACTTCTGTTGCTGTTCACGGTCAGGGACTTTTTTTTCAGCGTAAAGGCCTTTGCACACTGAGTCCGAAATTTTCGCATGTGTTTTTTCGTATTCGCAATCCTAAAAATTCGTCACGCACAGAGATCTTGCACACTGAGTCCGATGCGTATTAATGAATGCGTTGCGAAAAAAATCGCAAAACAATACAAAATGAAGTCTTCAAGCAGCAGTGAGCACGAGTGTCTCATCTCTTCTTAAAAGGAGAAAAAGAAAGAGGAAATATTGGGTCCATTCAATCCCGAGATTGCGAGCTGCGGGATTAACCGAGCGTTTCAAAGATTACTTCAGGATGTAAGTGGCTCTGTTTGAGGCTTTACTACTGGCACAATATGTCTTTATATTCGGTCTCTTTGTATTCCTCACGTTGGTTGTCATTCAGTGCTGCTGTTTTGTGCTGTAGACGACGTGGATCAACTTGTCAGATGGCGTTCTGGATTTTTGCGTTCGCGTACGGTGGCTCTGAATTGTCAAAACGTCTCTCAAAATGCATGCCACGGATGCGAAAAATGCAGAAAATCGAACCTGATCCGAATATTTTTTTGACGGACGAAAGTTTCGGAGGCAGTGTGCAAACGCGATTGACCTAACGTGAGGTGGAATTTATTTTTTAACGTGCGAAAGTTTCGCATGCGAATTTCGGACTCAGTGTGCAATGACCTTAAGGAAGGCTTTTAGTGAAAGTTTACTTCATGAAAGTAGCATGGATACATATTTTTGGCTTTAATATTTGTATTGTGTAGTAACCATTTTATAAAAGCAATAAGGCACTCTAGGCTAGTGCTGTATGGTGAATAAGTCACGGCTGAAGGGGTTACTCAGCTTCACATCTTGCCTAACAACACCCTTCAGCCGTGACTTATTCATTATAGCCTCAAGTACCTTATTGCTCACATATAACATGAACAAACATTGAGCAATATATTTATACAGCATTTACAGTTTGACATTTAAAACGACTAAAATAGAGGAACAAAAGCAGTTCCAACAGAGCAAACAATAGTGTACAATGAAAGTTCAACTAGGAAATAAAAAGAAGAAGAAGATTGCTTTATGAGTGTGTATATAAACTCAATTGAAGGTTTCTGCCATGGAAACAAACCACATGATGACAGTCCGAGTGTAACACTATATTTAGAAAAGCCTTTAAAAACATTACCGTCCATTATGCCTCGCTAACATCCCATCAATCCTTCTGATCCGTAATGGAACATGAGAAGCGTCTGTCTGCGGTGGAAACAGGAATCAGATGAATCACTGCACCACAAACATGCAAACAACATCGTGAATGCATTATATAACACAGCTCTGATATCAGCAGCGTCATTGTGACGCTCTTACTAGTGAGAGTATGTGAACCGCTGGGTGACGTGTGACCCGCTCAGGCCTTTATGAGCTGCTGCTGATGATGATGATGATGAGGAGGATGTGGATGTGGTGAAAACCTCAACACTGCATTCATGATGTTTGCGGTGATGAAGCAGTAATTGTAAACAGAATAGAAACTTTCCCTCTGATAATGAAGACAGCAGCTCATCTTGACATGAAATGATGTTCTGACAGCATCAGCAAGAGCCAGGCTTCCTTCAGGTCCTGTACGGTTCTCTGCAGGCTTCTTTAGGAATCTCTGGTGATCCTGCAGTTTCTTCAGCCTTTAAAAAAAAAAAAAAAAAACTGTGAACAAATGTTCTATTAACATTACTGGAAGAACATTTGTTCATAACTGAGAGAACATTAGCTAGAGTTCTGAGAATGTTCCTGTTATCTGGGTATTTTGACCCTGTAAACTGGAAATGCAGAGATTCTAAGAAATGTGAATTGCTTGAATCTACACTCTGAAAAATGCTTTGTTAAAAACAACTCACGTTGGGTTGAAAATGGACAAATCCAGCGATTGGGTTGTTTTAACCCAGTGGTTGGGTTAAATGTTTGCCCAGGGTCCTACACAGTTTTATTTAACTCAACTATTGTTTAAAAACGACTATGGCTGGCTCAACTATGATTGACTCAAAATAGGTTAAAATTAGACACATAATTACTAGAGGCAACAATAACAATAAAAATGTCAATATCTATTTATATTTATTATTTTTGAATTATTATTCATTAAACTTATTAATAAATGTTAATTTCCAACATATTTTGGGTTCGTTTTAAGCAAGAAATACAGTAATTTTTAAACAATAGTTGAGTTAAATAAAACTATCCAGCACGTTAAAACAACCCAATCGCTGGGTTTGTCCATTTTCAACCCAACTTGGGTTGTTTTTAACCCAGAATCTTTTAGAGTGTACATAAAAACCTACATTAGATCAAAATAATCGCTCATTGTTTGTCCTTTGCTAGTCAGTTGTCTGAACAGAACATTCTCATACAGAAAAATAATCTTGCTTAACATTGGAAATAATTTTATTTTTCTGACCCCACAGATTTGTTTTTGTTTTAAGCGTAAACTCACTTCATTTTGAGAAAGAAAATGTATCTTGATTTAGGAAAGTTTAAATATTTGTTCTGGAAAACAAGAAGGAAATACTGAGGAAGAACATCATCTTTTTTTACAGTGTAACAATACTTCTGAACTTTGCTGAATGACAAAGTCGTGGGATAAAATATCACCGTTCCGTTCCGATTAGAACATCAAACAGGTTCTCCCCGCTCAGTGACACACCCACTGAGAATCCTGTTGAATAAGACATATATTTATTGGTGATTCTATTGTACAGAACGTGATAATGGAGACACCAGACACCATAGTCATCAAACCTTGACAAACTGGGGCTCAGGTCAAGAAGCAGACAGACTGGCTAAACCGAGCCTCTGCTAGCTGTCTCATGTTACAGAAGTCAGATAAATCCCAACGTATAGAGACTATTTCACCTACATATCATCACATAGAGACTGTTTCTGTTCACCAAACTAGGAAATAGAAAAAAACAAAACTCCCAAACCCATTTAAAGGTAAATGAGCCTCATCTGAAAGGCAAAGGGGGAGGTGTTGCTGTAATTTACTGTAATATCTTCAGTATAACTCAGAGGTCTAGTTTTAAAGTATAATTCTTTTGAAGTGATGGTGCTTTATGTAATGTTATCTAGTGTAAGTGACTAATCCTGTTTGACAGTTGTGCTGGCTACTGTTTACAGGCCACCGGACACCATACAGACTTTATCAAAGAATTTTCTGAATTAGCAGAATTAGTACTGGCTGTGGATAAAGTCCTAATTGTTGGTGCTTTTAATATCCATGTAGATAATGAAAAAGACACATTGGAATTGTAATTTTACAGACATTCTAAACTCTACTGGAGTTACACAACTCGTGTCAGGATCCACTCATTATCGTAATCATACTTTAGATCTAATATTGTCACATGGAGTCAATGTTGATGGTGTTGAAATTCTCAGATCATTATCTAGTCTCGTGTATACTACATTTAGCCAAGGCTGCAAAACAAACCTCCTGTTACAAATATGGTAGAACTATCACTTCTACCACTAAAGACAACTTTATAAATAATCTTCCTGATCAGTTTCTACTCCTTGGCATAGTCAGCAAAACAATTTTTTGCCAAATGAATGACAGGATTGTATGCATTTATTATGTTTTTATACATTTAAAAAAAAAATAGTATTTTTCATGGTAATATGTGGATGTGGATTATGTTAATGCCATATGGAACAACAATTTTCTAAATAAGCACTTTTTAACGAGGCTGAGTTGAAAATGTTCTCAAGGCTTGTAATCAAAAATAGGACATCTTTACATTTGTTTGTTGCAAATTTACAGATAATGCAATTGAGATGTTTACATTTGCTTGTTAGAGTAATATTGCTTGTCAACTAAAAACAAAGTTTCCCATTTTCTTTAGCAAAATTGCACAAGTTTAACAGTTCATAAAATCTTTTTTAAAAATTACATTAATTGTACATTGATTTCCCATATTAAAAAGTAAATTGAGCAAGGCGGTGTAAAAGATGCGAGTGTGGATTAGTAATCTGGCCTCCTGTTATTAATGGGAAAAATGTTGGCCCTCGTCGAAGTTGCCCATCTCCGGCTTAGAAGAACTCGATGTTGCAACAGAAACTACTGACTCTCTCTTTTCCAGCACTGCAGACACGGTTGCATCTCTGCCCTTAAAGAAGATTAAGGAAAATAGTCTGATGCCGAGGCACAACGAGCACACTCAGGTATTTCACATTTCATGGAAGGAAAGTGTTATTGCATACAGAAATGCCTGAAAAACTGCTAGATCTGCTTACTTTTTGCCTCTCTTAGAAGAGAACAAACAGAACCCTAGGTATTTATTTAATACAGTGGCTAAATTAATGAGAAATAAAACTTCAACTCCAGATGTTTCCAAACAGCACAGCAGAAATGAATTTATTACTATTCAAGAGAAAATTATAACCATGCAACCATCTACTACAGTATCACATCAGACTGTAGTGACCCTGAGGAAAAAATAAATAAAAGGGGACCTATTGTGACTCTTTTGTAGATGAGAATGTGTCTGTGAAGTTTCAGCTCAAAATACCCCACAGATACTCCCTTTCCAGATCAGATGGTGGACCTGCTCCTAAACACGACCACAACACAGCCCTGAATGTCAGCAGAGACTGTGTCTACTAGACAATTCCCTGTGAAGGCCTCATCGACACCACAGACATCGGCACAGTTCTTCAGCAGAGACCACAAGTACCAGACAAGTCCTCCGCACAGACCCGATGGCCAGCTTCTGCTCCATACCAGTGCGATGAATCCTAAATCATAATGACACCATGTTCGTTTGTTGGACAGAGGAGAACTGAACAACTGAGCCTGGTTTCTCCAAAGGTTTTTTTGTCCATTTTGTCTCCTGATGGAGTTTTGGGTTCCGAAGGCTGGCCCGTGTGGTCCGATCCAACAGACGAGCTAGCTTTTCCTGTAGCTCAGTGGTTAGAGCATGGCACTAGCAATGCCAAGGTCATGGGTTCGATCCCAGGGATTGCACATACTCGGATACAAATGTATAGGATAATGCAATGTAAGTCGCTTTGGATAAAAGCGTCTACCAAATGCATAAATGTAAATGTAAATGTACTGTAGCTCAAATTGCTCCAGAAGTTAATGCTGGTTCTGATAGAAAGGTGTCAGAATACACAGTGCATCAGTTTGTTGAGTATGGAGCTGCAGACCAGTCAGGGTGCCCATGCTGACACCTGTCCACCGCCGGAAGAGCCAACAGTGGACACGTGAGCATCAGAACTGGACCACGGAGCAATGGAAGAAGGTGGCCTGGTCTGATGAATCACGGTTTCTTTTACATCACGTGGATGGCCGGGTGCGTGTGCATCTCTTACCTGGGGAACACATGGCACCAGGATGCACTATGGGAAGAAGGCGAGCCGGAGGAGGCAGTGTGATGCTTTGGACAATGTTCTGCTGGGAAACCTTGGGTCCTGCCATCCATGTGGATGTTACTTTGACACGTACCACCTACCTAAGCATTGTTGAGACCATGTACACCCTTTCACGGGAACGGTATTCCCTGGTGGCTGTGGCTCTTTCAGCAGGATAATGCTCCTGCCACAAAGCAAAAAGGGTTCAGGAATGGTTTGAGGAGCACAACAACGAGTTTGAGGTGTTGACTTGGCCTCCAAATTCCCCAGATCTCAATCCAATCGAGCATCTGTGGGATGTGCTGAACACACAAGTCCGATCCATGGAGGATCCACCTCACATCTTACAGGACTTAAAGGATCTGCTGCTAACATCTTGGTGCAGATCCCACAGCACACCTTCAGGGGTCTAGAGGAGTCCATGCCTCGACGGGTCAGGGCTGTTTCGGCAGCAACACAATATTAGGAAGGTGCTCATAATGTTATGCCTGATCGGTGTATAAACAAAGGTGACTTGACTTGATGTGAAACATTAAGGGTTTGTGAGTTCCCAGCATTTCTTAGTTGTGTTGTGATGTCTCATCTGTGTTAGTCAGTGGTTGAGGTCTGTTTACAAACATTCAAAACAATATCCTTGACGACTACTTCTTCAGAAAGAACTGAGATTTATTTGCTGAATGAAGTATTTAGTGAATGAACTTGAAACTATTACTCAGATGCATCATTGTTGCCTTGAATCTTCCAGTTTCTTTCTTCCAGTTCAGACTAAGGTCAGAGAGACTCTGCAGCACCTGCATATTTCTGTCATCAGGTCTGACAGTTTAAATGGGCAGAAACACAATGAAAGCTCTGTCTGGCCTCAGGCTTCTGGATCTTCCCTGGAAGTTTGTCTTTTGAGAAAGACTTATTTACTCTGTGTAAAGTCACACATTAGACAGCTTCATAGGAACAAAAACAATGTCTTCATTGAGAAACACTCACTCCAGGACTTTGACCATTTCCTGTGACATTTCATTTCTCTCAGTTCTGGTTACAAATGTGTCCCAAAATAAGGTTAAGCAGGTGCACCAGGATTATTATCAAATTAAAACTTTTAAAAACAGTTTTGTTAATTGAAATAAAGCTATAATGAACTAAAATATAAATATGGTGAAAAACCTAAACTAAAACATTATGAATGTTACCTTGGTAACTAACTGAAATATGCTTATTTCACATTTCATTATTTCATTTCAAGTATGAATAATAAGTAAATAATAATATATTAAACAATAATACATAGAGGTAAAACTAAATTAAATCTAAGTAATATTTAAAATGACCAAAAACTAATAAAAATGTCTCAGACATAAAAATTTATAAAAAATACTCTGATACAAATGTATAGTATAATGCAATGTAAGTCGCTTTGGATAAAAGCATCTGCCAAATGCATAAATGTAAATGTAAAATGAAATACAATTAAAAAATAAAAACAAAATCTAACTCAAAACATTAATTAACCAGGTTTTGCAGGTTCAGCTCAAATTTCTCCCCGAAATATGGTTAAAGTCACAATAAAATGAGGGATCAATTCTTTTATATTGTGATGTTTATTCCAGGGATATTATCGCTGTTGCTCTGTTCCCTTTTTTGTTGCCATGGACACTCAGACATCTCCTTGTCATTTTCCACAATAGCTCATTAGTTCTTTGGTTCTACTCGGCAAGATGGCGCCAGTGTATATGGCCGGGCATCTCCTGCTCCTGGTTGTATGGATGTTTATTGTGTTTTTATTGACTGTTTTAAATACTGCAGACTCTCTAGAGCATTAAGGTCTGCTGACCATTTGCTTTTAGCTGTTCCAAGGGTAAAACTGAAGAGCAGGGGTGACCGAGCCTTTGGAGGGGTGCCCTGAAGCTCTGGAACAGTTTGCATCTCTACATCAGACAGGCTCAAACTCTTCAGGTCTTTAAATCTGGCCTAAAAACGTACTTTTATAGTCTGGCGTTCGATGCTATGTGAGAGCTGCTTTCTTTTACTGTTTTCATTTTTGTATGTACAGCACTTTGATAAACACTTGTTGTTTAAAAAAAAAGTGCTTTATAAATAAACTTTGACTAACTAAAACTATCAAAACACTTTTGTTGATGGAAAAAGTTAAAATATATATTTTTTTGTTTATAGTTTAATGTCCCCCCCCCTCTCTCTCTTTCTCTCATATATATATATAAAATTCAGCACATGTCCATTAGGAATAATTGATGATAAAGCAGCCAAAGGAACAGCAGGAGTCTGAGAGCATCAGAAGAACGGCTCTTCCCGAAAGCATCCCGGGACCGCCGGTGCCATCGGCTCCAAGATCTACTTGTCTGACGCGGTGATCGATCATCATGATATCATCCTGACAGGAATTAACGTTGTCACTCAAACCCACTTATAATTCCCAGCACATCTGATCTCATCTAGTAACGAATGTTTGTTTGCTGGAAACCAAAACATAAAATCTTGGAATATATACAAAAAGTATATATGTGTCAGTGTGAATCTGTCCGAAACTGCACTGCAAAAATGACTTCATTAAATGTTTCCAATTAGTTTTTTGACTGTGAAGTTTGAAGTGTCTAAAGATCTTTGAAATAAAATGCAGTTACAGAATTGAGAATCAACGCTGCACGAGACAGTAAGACTTAAATACGACTGATTTTTGTCTGTTTTAAGAATAAAGTAAGTTAAAAACAAGCCAGTGCAGAATGACAAATTTGAATTTAATTCATTTCAAGGATTTGTAGATATTTTAACTGGAAAACAAGACAGAAATACTCATTAAGCATTTATTATGTTTTTGCAGGGTGTAACGTGACATAATCAAGTAAATCATAAATCAATAAGAGCAGCAACGAGAATGAAATCCTTTTCCTTTACAGCACAGACGCTCCTACTGAGCAATATAATACATTAAATAAATATTTAACAATTACATATAATTAAATATAATAAATCATCATCTCAAGCTTTGGGATGGATGGCGGCGGTGGGGCGGGTCTTGAGGCGGAGGAGCTCAGCGATTGGACGCTCGCTGTCCTGGAAAAAGTCCAATCCTGTGATCCACTCCACATCCCTCACACGTGATTGGTGCATCCACAGGAGAGGCTCCACCCACTGCGACTCCAGCTGATCGTCCTGCACACAGAGTTCTCGTGTCACGTCACGTACAGCTTCATTGTGTTTCGTTCATTGTTTCTGTTTTTGGGAAGTGCTATTATTGTGATGTCATGCATTCATGTCAGAAACAAAATACAGGAGCAACTGAAACCAAAACAAAGAACGGTGTCAAAAGCTCTTTGTTCAGTTGGATGAGCATCATGGGACACACCTGCGTCACGGTCACATGCTCTCACAATACTCACTGTTTCAAAGCAGCTTCACAGAAAAGCATGACTGAGTAGTAATTTAAGTTTTGTTCTGTTTTAATCGTAAAATTTATTTTATTTAAAATGAATATGCATAAATGAAATGGAAAATAGTAAGTTTTGAAATTTAAAGTCATTGAAAGTTAAATAAAAAATGTATAATTGTTGAATAAATAAAAAATATATTAAAATTATTTTTTTACATAATGATTAAATAAAAAATAAATAAAAAAATATCAATGAGTTGAATCATTTTTATCACTTAAATTAATCTGGTAAATAAAAGAGTGAAGTTTTTGTTTTCTTAATAAATAAATAAATAATATTAATTGAATTGTACAATTTATATAATTTAAATTAATATGCATGAATAAAATGGCAAAGTTGTTAGTTTTACAGCTTAATGTCACTGATAAATTAAATAAAAAAAGTTTGAATAAAAAATATTTTTGTACTTAACTAAATGAATAATTATTGATTCAATTGTATAATTTATATAATATAATAATTTATATAATTTTACAGCTTAATGNTTAATGGTGCTGACAAATTAAAATAAATAATAAAAATTTATTCAAATGTATTTTTTTAAATTAATGAATAATTTAAAATTAGAAAAAATATCAAAGAATCACTCATGTGTATCGTTCCACTTCCAGTATGTGAGGATGAGCTTGTGAAACAGGAAGCAAGAGTGTCTGTAGGAAGTTTGTGTGTGACACTCACAGCGCAGCTCTCCGTGTTTTCATCTCTGTGCGGCAGCAGGAAGGAAACGCTCTGAAGTTCCCTGGAACATTCGCCCACTGCCTGAGTCTCGTTACGGCAGCTCGTCAACACTGCGAAATAATGAGTGGGAAGAGGAACAGACGAACCTGCAACGAACCTGAACACAAGCACTGTGAGAGACGTGAGCAATCAGAACATGAGCGATCACATGACAGGAACACGTCTCACGCACTCCAGGATCTGATCAGGAGAGTCGAAGCGTCCGTCGTAGTTGTAGTCGTACGCCGGGCCGGTTACCACGTTAATGCCGTTATACTGAGATGCATATTTGAGCAGCAGAACCTCCTGGAAATACTGCCAGAGTTCTGCAGAAACACACACAATGAGCCGTCAGATCCACACACACACTCACTGTAAAACACTCTCACTGTACACATGCTGACTGTACAAACTCACTGTACACACACTCACTGTACACTCACTGTACACACCCACTGTACACACTCACACTGTAAACACTCTCACTGTACACACTCACACTGTACACACTCACACTGTACACACGCTCACTGTACACACTCACTGTAAACACTGTCACTGTACACACTCACTGTATACACTCTCACTGTAAAACACTCTCACTGTACACATGCTGACTGTACAAACTCACTGTACACACACTCACTGTACACTCACTGTACACACCCACTGTACACACTCTCACTGTACACACTCACACTGTAAACACTCTCACTGTACACACTCACACTGTACACACGCTCACTGTACACACTCACTGTAAAAACTGTCACTGTACACACTCACTGTATACACTCACTGTAAAACACTCTCACTGTACACATGCTGACTGTACAAACTCACTGTACACACACTCACTGTACACACTCTCACTGTAAAACACTCTCACTGTACACATGCTGACTGTACAAACTCACTGTACACACACCCACTGTACACACTCTCACTGTACACACTCACACTGTAAACACTCTCACTGTACACACTCTCACTGTACACACGCTCACTGTACACACGCTCACTGTACACACGCTCACTGTACACACGCTCACTGTACACACGCTCACTGTACACACTCACACTGTAAACACTCTCACTGTACACACTCACACTGTACACACTCACACTGTACACACGCTCACTGTACACAATCACTGTAAACACGGTCACTGTACACACTCGCTGTATACACTCTCACTGTAAAACACTCTCACTGTACACACGCTGACTGTACAAACTCACTGTACACACTCACTGTACACTCTCACTGTACACACTCTCACTGTACACACTCACTGTACACACGCTCACTGTACACACTCTCACTGTACACTCTCACACTGTACACACTCACACTGTACACACTCTCACTGTACACACTCACTGTACACACTCTCACTGTACACACTCACTGTACACACTCTCACTGTACACACTCTCACTGTACACACACTCACTGTACACACTCACACTGTACACTCACTGTACACACTCTCACTGTACACACTCTCACTGTACACACTCTCACTGTACACACTCTCACTGTACACACTCACTGTAAACACACACTCACTGTACAAACACTCACTGTAAACACACACTCACTGTACACACTGTACACACTCACACTGTACACACTCTCACTGTACACACTCTCACTGTACACACTGTACACACTCTCACTGTACACACTGTACACACTCTCACTGTACACACTCTCACTGTACACACTCTCACTGTACACACTCTCACTGTACACACTCTCACTGTAAACACACTCACTGTACACACTCACTGTACACACTCTCACTGTACACACTCACTGTAAACACTGTCACTGTACACACTCTCACTGTACACACTCTCACTGTACACACTCTCACTGTACACACTCTCACTGTACACACTCACTGTAAACACTGTCACTGTACACACTCTCACTGTACACACTGTACACTCTCACTGTACACACTCTCACTGTACACTCTCACTGTAAACACACACTCACTGTACACACTCTCACTGTACACTCTCACTGTAAAAACTCACTGTAAACACTGTCACTGTACACACTCTCACTGTACACACTGTACACTCTCACTGTACACACTCTCACTGTACACACTCTCACTGTACACTCTCACTGTAAACACACACTCACTGTACACACACTCACTGTACACACACTCACTGTACACACTCACACTGTACACACACACTCACTCTTGAACTGTGGGAACATCGGCACCACGTTTCCAAGCGTCAGAGCATCGAACTGATCTTCAGACGAGCTGTTCAGATCTGCCGACACAAACACACACCTTTACTCAGATACATGGAGACGGTCACAGACATCAAACCCAAAACATTACACTGTTACAGTTTTACTTGATTTCTTACTAACAAGGACATCCACAAAAAGAGGCTTCAGTGCAAGTTCCAGTTATGAGAGTCTAATTAAACATTATGAGCTCAAAACTTTTTTAAAAAATAAAACATACGCACAGATGAATAGTTCACAGTAATATCAATAACTTGCACTCAGAAAATAGATGGGGTGAGTTTACATCTCATGACACACTCACTGGGTGGATACAGGAAACCGTACGTGATGTCAGTGATATTGTATTGATTACAGGTCGCGCTCTGATTGGCTGGAATCCTGATGTCCGCTCGGAGACAATCTGAGACAACCGGAGAACTTCCAGCCTACAAACACACACCTTCAGTGTCATTAGAACCAGACCAGCAGATATTCTGCTGAAAACATGAGTCAGGCTGTGGTGATGTCAGCATGTTGATAGGATGTTGCTACATGGTTGCTAAGGTGTTCTGAGTTGTTGTGTGATAAACTTTAATACTTAGTAATACAAGAGGTTTGATACATTACTAGTGTAACCCCTCCTGTTCGAACCACCTGCACTAAGTGGGACTCGAACCCGGGTACGCTGGCATAGGAGTCAGGCGCTCTAACAAGAAGACTAACGACAGCAGTCTCTAGTGTCAGTCGCTAGAGCGCCTCTTGATCAGGGGAGTGAGGTTTACACACACAGCTCTTACCGGCCTACGTCCGTTACACTAGCAGCACTTGTTCTTTATGATTTAAAGCCTTCAAATATATTACTGACATTTCTGCTGTAATTAAGTAATTATTTCAAAGTTAAATCATTATAATCAATACTAATAATTTTTTTTTAAATAATAAGAAATAAATACTTTTTTTCAAATAAAATGTGTGTGTGTTCTGACCGTTCTGTCCACAGTGAAGGAGCTCCAGACGGGTGTGTGTGTGTGTGTGCTGTAGGCCGTGATGAAGCCGTGTTGATTCAGCACACAGTATTCAGCATCAGACTGCAGGACCCTCGGACGGCCAAACAACATGTGCCGTCGCTCACTGTCTGCCACTGCAGATATAATAATTACACACATCTATTTTTATTTACAGTTTAACTTCTTTGCTTTCAGTCATTAAACCATAAAACAGCAGGACACCCTTAAAGGGTCATGAAACCCTAAACCAAATTTTCTGAGATTTTAACAGAGTCATGTGTGTTGGACATCATAGAACGTTACCATCCACTAGTTTTGAATGTAGGAGAAAACTAGTTAATTTGAAACTTTTTTGCGCTATTTTCAACTTCCGGGTTTAAATTCATCTTTGTGTCAATGTCACATAATGTGACGTCTTCTCGTTCTATAGTACGGTGATTACTCATCAGTGTCATAATTATTCAAGAGACTGCAGAACCTTATCCTATCAGAAGACGCGTTGCTTAATTCATGACAGCACGCATTGTTGTCTTCCAACAGGCGCTTCTAACAGTGAGATCGCATACAAAAAGCGAGAGATGCATTAATGGATCAAAAACAAGTGTTTGTTTTTGCTTTGTAAGAGTTTCTGTGTCGCACAAGTTCTCTTCAGTATCTGTGTCTTCGACACAAACACTATTCATCCACACTGTGAGCGTAACGGCCTTTGCAGCTCTTCAACCAATCAAACGGCTTATAAAAACACAGCAAAATAAGTCTCTAAAGTTATCAAAGATGCATCACAGTGTTCATATGTATATGATACAGAGAACAAAATGCAAATGGCTGTGCATTTATTTGTGCATTAACCATGCCCATTTCTGTAGACTTTTTCAAAACTGTGGTGAGAACTGCTGCTGAAACAGGTTTCATGACCCTTTAATGGGTCAGTTCACCCAAAAATGAAAATTCTGTCATCATTTACTCACCCTCATGCTGTTCCAAACCTGTACCAGTTTCTTAAACTAAAAGAAGATATTTTGAAGAATGTTGGTATTTTTTCCTACTATGGCAGTCAATGGCTACCATCAACTGTCTGGTTACCAACATTATTCAAAATATCTTCTTTTAGTTCAGAAGACAGAAACTCATACAGGTTTGGAACAACATGAGGGTCAGTTAAAGCCCTCTCACTGGGTGTACAATGAGAGGGATCAGAGCTCGGTATTTGGCCCGAACCCAGAGCACTCCACCCGTACTCCTGACTGTAATAGGAACAAGCCAAGAGTGAAGGGATGCTGAAAACTGTGGAGGAATGTAGGTGAGTCAACTGTGTGTGTATAAGCTTCCTCTCATGCTGATAGATGTGGTAATTGCTGATGATGAACGTGCTCCTCCCCAACTTTGTTAATGAAACATCATATAATTCTCATTACGAATCCAGTAAGAAGGTTCATTTTCATAAGCATGTTTTCAACAGTTTATACTCCCTGAATACAAGCATCCGAATCAAAGGCAGTGCTTGAACCGGCAACGGAAAACAAACATCGGCGGGGACTTTCTGTTGAACTTTATCAGTTTTGAGTAATGGTGATTTTCACTTCTCAGCATCATGTAGACTCATTGTTATCTCGGCAGTGCTTCACACACGCTTGAGTTCTGCCCACTCATCCTACTCAGACACTTCCTTATTTTCACTAAATTGTCCCTTTCAGCAGGTAAAACATAAAGAAACAGCAGGGTCACGGGTTTGATTCCCAGGGAACTGAAAACATGCAGCTCAAATTGATTTGGATAAATGCAAAGAAGCCGGTCCAACGGCCTCAAAACTACACAGTTTAGAATAAAAATCTTTTTTTTTTTACTTTGACATTAGATTTTTTACTGCATTCAAGCCGAACATCTGAACAGTTCATGCATTCCCTGGGAATCAAACCCGTGACCTTGAGTGCTATTAATGATCTACTATTTACTGTAAACTACAGGAATGCCTATAATAACAGTCAGCAGTTCACTGTAATATGTGATGCAACTCCACAGTGTTTTCACTGTATTTTCTGCTGAGTTCAACTCATGCTGTGCAACTACAATAGGAAAAACTATTTCTGTACTTCTGCTTCGTGGTGCCACACTGTCACAGACGTGTGCGTGTGAATGAATATAATGAGAGAGACAAGATTTATCCAGTGTGAACTGAACTCACCTTCTGCATCAGTGAGATTCAAGCGTGAGTTGATGTCACTTCCACTCTGAAAAACAAAGACTGTCAGTGTCGTCACTGTTAAAACTAAAATACTAATGCAACTAATATTAACAAATGAAATGTCTATGTAGTTTTATATATAGTGTGTGTGTACCAGTGCAGTGCAGCTGCAGCCCAGTGTGTCTGTGGGCTCCAGGCCGGTGATCGGGCACTGCCGCGGCCCGCTCTGCTCCGTCGGGTGACTGGGATTGTGGACGGGCGTCCGCAGGAGGTGGTTCAGGCTGCCGTGAGTCCCGTTATTAAGGAACGGAGTGATTTCCAGCACATCTGACAGCAGAGAGGAACAGATTGAGAGTGTGACGTTTGATAGCTGGACTACATTATAGTCCTTAATGTGAAGCACTTCTGGTCAAGTTACGCATCAGGACATCATAAAAATATTACGTGGTACTTGACAGGTTTTAAATGAGGTAAATGCAACCGCAGATGAACAACAACACATGACATATTACACTTTTCACACCCCTATTTGGGTGTGAGCAAAAACACGCTGTTTTTGTGTGTGTCCCTTTAAATGCAAATGAGCTGCTGCTGCTCCCCGCCCCCTTTCCAGAAGAGGGCGGAGCTTTAACAGCTCAACAACAACAAAGCTGGAGAATCTCACGCAGACAAAATTACGAAAGTGTTCAGCCTTACATTGTTTGGTTTATGTAAATTTTAGGGTTAGTGATGTCACTAACCCAGGAAGAAGCTCGTTGTAGTTCCTACCAGCTTTTTCTGTAAAAGAAAATATCTCCTTTGCAGTGAACTTGAAGCGTCGTAACTTTGCAGATGTTGTTTATGCTCAAACAGCAACATTACACACTAACTAAAGTTAAAAAAGTGAAATCATAATCAAGGACCCCTTGAACAATAATAAAGCCAAATGGAGAAGCCATGTGAGACAAAGTACACCCTTACTGTTTCCATAGGAGAGAAGAGGGTCAGTGTCAGTCAGACACTGCTAATCAAATGCATTTTATTAACTGATCATCATCAGATGTGATCAACTCTCTAAAAGCAGAAGTTCAGGCAGTTTAAGCATCTGGAGCCTTCAGGTGTGTGTTAACACAATGCCAAGGAAGAAAGACATCAGCAAAAATCTCAGAAAAGCAAATGTTCTCAGACTGATGAAAGGTTATACGGCCATTTCCAAACAATCTGATAATTTTACAGTGAAGAAGATTATTCACAAGTGGAAGACATTCAAAACAGACACCAATCTTCCCAGGAGTGGATGTCCCAGCAAATTCACCCCAAGATCAGACTGTGTATGCTCAGAGACATCGCAAAACACCCAAGAACAACACCTCAGACTCTACAGGTCTCAGTTAACATGTTAAATGTTAAAGTTCATGACAGTACAATCAGAAAAAGATTGATCAAGTATGGCATGTTTGTAAGGGTTGGCAGGTGAAAGCCTCTTCTCTCTTTAAATAACATGGCAGTTGCATCTGAACAAACTACAAGACTTCTCAAACAAAGACCTTTGGACAGACGAGACCAAAGTGGAGATGTTTGTCCATAATGCAGAGAAAACCAAAAGAGCATATCAGCACAACTGATCCATCACACTGGTGGAAGGCTGATGATTTGGGCTTGTTTTGCAGCCACAGGACCTGCGGGCACCTTCAGTCACTGAGTCGACCATGAACCCCTCTGTATACCAAAGTATTCTAGAGTCAAATGTGAGACCATCCGTCCGACAGCTCAAGCTTGGCCAAGATTGGGTCATTCAACAGGACAATGATCACAAGAACACCAGCAAATCTACAGCAGAATGGCTGAAGAAGAAAAGAATCAAGGTGTTTCAGTCAAAGTCCAGACCTCGACTTGATTGAAATGTTGTGACGAGACCTTCAGAGAGCTGTGCATAAACAAACACCCACAAACCTCAATGAACTGAAGCAACGCTGTAAAGAAGAGCGGGCCGAAAACCATACATTATGATGTGAGAGACTGATAAAGTCATAAAGAAAATGATTACTTCAAGTTATTGCTGCTAAAAGTGGCTCAACAAGTAACTGAATCATAGTTACTTTGTCACACATGGCTTCTCCATTTTGACTTTATTTGTTAAATAAATAACGACACGGTGTAATATGTCATGTGTTGTTGTTCATCTGAGGTTGCATTTACTTCATTTTAAAGGATTAGTTCACTTCTGAATGAAAATTTCCTGATAATTTACTCTCCTCCATGTCATCCAAGATGTTTATGTCTTTCTTTCTTCAGTTGAAAAGAAATGAAGGTTTTTGATGAAAAGATTCCAGGATTTTTCTCCTTATAGTGGACTCCACTGTTGAAGGTCAAAATTACAGTTTCAGTGCAGCTTCAAAGGGCTTTAAACGATACCAGACGAGGAATAAGAGTCTTATCAAGTGAAACGATCAGTCATTTTCAAAAAAATTCAAATGTATATGCTTTATAAACACAAATTAACGGCTTGCACGTGCTTCCGCTTTCCGTATTCTTCAAAAAGCTTACGCTGTATGTCCTACGCCTTCCATATTCTACTTACGGAAAAAACAGAACTGGCGCCGCGTTCGTTCCGTAAGTTGAATAATTGACATGAACATCTTGGATGACAAGGGGGTGAGTAAATTATCTGGAAAATGTTATTTCAAAGTGGACTAATCCTTTAAGACCTGCTAAAGAGTGTCCAAAAGAGTGTCTTTTCTTTTTCACATGACTGTAAATGTGCTCTATAAATAAAGTCAGACTTGACGTGTTTTGTGGGGTTTCGTACCACACATGAGGTTGTACAGCTCAATGTTGGAAAACGGCTCCACTTCCGTCTGAAACAGGAATTTAGGTCCAAAACTGAGAAAAGCGGCCTGAGAAAGACAGAGAAATGAACATAATGCTGGAATACACGACACGACTCTTAACATTTACATCTGTGCATTTGACAGACGCTTTTATCCAAAGTGACTCAAATCACATTCAAGATATACTTTCATTGTTTCAACTCATGCATTCCCTGGGAATCGAACCCATAATCTAGTGTTGCTTGTGCCATGATCTACAGATTTTAAAATGCTTTAAAATTAATTTAAAACACTAGGGTCTGGTTTCACAGACAGGGCTTAGCCTAAGCCAGGATTAGGCCTTAGTTCAATTAGGGCATTTGAGTACTTTTATAAACGTTCTCTAGAAAAAAAAAAATTACTGGTGTGCATCTTGAGACAAAACAATGGCTCTGACATATTTTAAGATTTGTCAGTACAAGTCAGTCAGATGTCAAGTCAGACATCACTTTCAGTTAAAACAGATCAAACATGCAATTTAGTCTAGGACTAGCTTAAGCCTTGTCTGTGAAACTGGGGCTATATGCTTCATAAACTTACTCACAAAACTGAGTAAAACTGGCCATCACTCAATAAAAGATTCACACATCAGCAGACTCTCACAACAGACTCATGCAGAAACATGACAAAAGAAAAAAAAAAAAGCGAAATCACAATTATGCAAATCACAGTTTCTGTGAAAATGACAACTCAAATCTGCTGACTGAGTCTGACATACAGGCAAATAGAGCTGACTCATTCAAAAATCTGTGCAAAAGTGCATTTAGACTTATTCACTCTCTCTCTCACTCTCTCTCTCTCTCTCTCTCTCTCTCTCTCTCTCACACACACTCANAACAATGGCTCTGACATATTTTAAGATTTGTCAGTACAAGTCAGTCAGATGTCAAGTCAGACATCACTTTCAGTTAAAACAGATCAAACATGCAATTTAGTCTAGGACTAGCTTAAGCCTTGTCTGAGTAAAACTGGCCATCACTCAATAAAAGATTCACACATCAGCAGACTTTCACAACAGACTCATGCAGAAACATGACAAAAGAAAACAAAAAAAGCGAAATCACAATTATGCAAATCACAGTTTCTGTGAAAATGACAACTCAAATCTGCTGACTGAGTCTGACATACAGGCAAATAGAGCTGACTCATTCAAAAATCTGTGCAAAAGTGCATTTAGACTTATTCACTCTCTCTCACACACACTCACACACACACCTGCATGCTGTAGATGTCATTATCATATCCATGATTTCCTCCGGAGCAGAACGTGAGAGACCCTGGGTACCTGCAGCAACAGTCAGAATGTGAGCCAGTGAACAAACACTACTGCTCAAAAGTTTGGAATAATAATATTTTAGCATCTTTGAAAGAGTCCTTTTTGCTCACCAAGGCTGCATTTATTTGTTAAAAATACAGTAGAAACAGTGAAATATTATTACAATGTAAAACATTTATGTGAATATATAGTAAAGTGTAATTTATTCCTGCGATCAAAGTTGAATTTTCAGCATCATTACTCCAGTCTTCAGTGTCACATGATCCTTCAGAAATCATTCTAATATGATGATTTGCTGCTCAAGAAACATTTATGATTATTATCCATTTTGAAAACAGTTGTACTGCTTCGTATTTTTGTGAAAACTGTGATACATTTTATTTTTCAGGATTTTTGAAAAGAACAGCATTTATTTGAAATAGAGTCTTTTGTAACATTATCGATATCATTGCTGTCGCTTTTGATCAATTTAATGTTGTACCTCTCAAAGAGCCAGCGCGGGTTCACCAGGACGCTCACGTCTTCGATGCGTCTGTTGTTGGTGTAATGGAAGCGTTTGGGCAGATGATGCTTCAGATACGGCTTAATCTGCTGCTCCGGCCGTTTACACTGTAACACAATAACAGCAACACACTCACTGCACAGCATCAACACACACTCACTGCACAGCATCAACACACACACACTCACTGCACACACTCACTGCACAGCATCAACACACACTCACTGCACAGCATCAACACACACTCACTGCACAGCATCAACACACACTCGCTGCACAGCATCAACACACACTCACTGCAGCATCAACACACACACACTCACTGCAGCATCAACACACACACACTCACTGCACAGCATCAACACACACTCACTGCACAGCATCAACACACACTCACTGCACAGCATCAACACACACTCACTGCACAGCATCAGCACACACACACTCACTGCACAGCATCAACACACACTCACTGCACAGCATCAACACACACTCACAAACCAGTTTGCAAATTCAACAAAACACACAGAATAAACACTTCAGGGGCCCGTTTCAATAAGGAGGTTCCACCAACTCTGAGTTAAAACTTGAACTCTGAGTTGACTCACCCTGAAATGGGAAACTCTGAGTTTTCTGTTTCAGAACAGTTGAATTGAGTTAGTTCAATCGACTCTGAGTAGGCGGACTCTGAGTTAAGCGTGTGCACCACGACTATGAAAAGCCATCATCAATGGAGCTCCGATATTTAGATTCACCATGGCAACAGCACGTGACAAAAGGACGTCTGCATACTTCTGAGTCAATGCAAGTTTAAGTTTTAATACACTGTTTTAATATCAAAGGTGAAAACTGGTAGAATGGTAAGTTATTGAACTAATATTCATTTTCATGGTATCCCACATGCAAAAAAAGAAGAAGAAAAAAATGATTTAACAGGATGCAATAATAAGAGTGTAAATGATTTTATCATTATTAAACACTCGTTAGGCGATTTACTTCCACTTTTAGAACATTTTCTTCATTTTTATTGAAAATAAATGCCTTTCTGATGTGATATGTGATGGGAAAAGAGAGAATAACGAGCTCGGCAGAAGGCGGATTCGAACCCAGTTAATTGCATCACAAGTTAATTCTCCGGATCTAACACACTACTGCATACTCCACTGCAGCCATAAGAGTGTATGTTCATTTTAACCTGATCTGACATTGGTGGGCGGAGCTACTGTAAATTTGCGCTTAGTAATAGACACTCCAAATAATCTTGTTTTCCATTTGCATTAAGATTATTTTTATTACCACATTGGCAGATATTGATAATTTTACTTAAGTAAAATGCACTTAATTTAGATCCCCCCAGGAAACAAGACTAAATATCTTATATAATTTTCTTACGCA
>RJVU01056109.1:118109-135522 GCA_003731715.1 Anabarilius grahami | reverse complement strand
TATCCTAGTGAGGACATTGCATAGACTTCCACTGATTTTATATCAGGTCAATTATATTTTCTATCACCTAACCCAACCCCTCCTAAACCCATCACAGAAACATTTGCCAATCATTAGATTTAAATAAAAACCTCTTTTGGCTGAGATAAAACTAGTGAGGACCAGTCAATGTCCTCACTAGTGGGTTTTGAAAGTATTTCACAATATAAGTGAGGACATTTGGTTCTCACAAATATAGTCTGTACACACACATCACTTTTGCTCATGGAGTGTTTCTTGTATGTGTGTTTTACCATGATCTGCGACGATGATGATGTTGACACACTGATGAAGGTTGAGCTGCTTGAGGCCGTTCATCAGCTGACCGATGGCTCTGTCCACAACCTGCAGAGCCATGATTAGCTACACACACACACACACATACATGTCAGCATATGTATTAATGCAGAATGTGTTTTTTTCCATCACAAATCAGAATTTTAAAGCCGTTTTTGACATCAGATCAACACCATCTGCTGCTTCTGACCTTCATATGTCAGACAGGAAGTGATGTGAGAGGAACATCATCAGCTGCCATAAACACAGTGCATGTGTGTACCTACTTAACACTTGTATTATGTTAAAATTCTGGGTATGATCATTGATGATCATTACATTTTGGATCATTGACCCAATTCAATACATTTCACCAAAAATCACACTATGGAAAAATCAGCTAAAAACAGTAAACTTTTAACATTAATCCTTTTCACAAAATAACAAAAATAAACATGAAAACGCATAATTTTACATAATTGTATTTAACAACTATTACGCACATCTCACAACAGCTCATAGTGTCGTAACTCTACATTTTCAATGTGTGTGAATGTTTGTGTGTGCATGAGAGTGAGTGTGTGAGTGGTGCATGGAATGTGTGCCATACCAGCCATCAGCGAACCCATGTTTCCCATCCCTAGACGACATCAGAAGATTAATGGAAGGATGAAAACAAGTGTGTCTGAGTGTGAGTGACTATGTATGTGTGTGTGGTGTGTGAGTGTGTAGGTGTGCCTGTGTGTGTGTGTGTTCTCACTCCTCCGCTGACGGGTCCAAAACTGTGTCCAGAACTATCAGGCTCCTCCAGGTACAGCGTTAAGAAATCCGGCCTACAGGACCAAGAACAGCAGAAACACACAGATGAATGATGAAGCTACAGCTGAACATGATCATAATGACCTCAAGTGAATGTATCTTGATTTAAGAACGTTTAGATGTTTGTACTGGATTCAGAGTGAACACAAGTTCTGAAACAAATGCTGTGAAAACAAAGACATGAAGCAAAACAGATCCTGCAGATACAGGCATGTGATCTGATGAAGACGTGATGAAGATGATTTTACCGTTTATCCTCTGGTAACTGCAGCCACCGTAGAACAGTGAAGATCCTCTCCTCATACGGGACCTTACTGCATGCACACACACACACACACACACACAGTATGTGATGATTAATGGTTCAAATCTGAGCTGATAAACTAAATGTGTGTATGTTTGAATGCAAGTAGATTTGACCTGTCAACTAGAGATTGATTTCTGCTAAAATATTAACACGCTGACAAGTACAANTGTGATGGGTGATTAATGGTTCTGAGCTGATAAATTAAACGTGTGTATGTTTGAATGCAGGTAGATTTGACCTGTCAACTAGAGATTGATTTCTGCTGAAATAATGACACACTGACAAGTACAAATATCTGACAAAGGGCTCAGAAAAATAAGTGTTTTCACTTTGAATTAAAGGATTAGTTCACTTCAAAATCAACCCTAGTATGACTTTCTTCTGCCTAATGAACACAACCAGAGTTATATTAATAAATATCCTGACGCATCCAAGCTTTATAATGGCAGTGAATGGGAACAATGTGTATGAAACTCAAAAAAGTGCATCCATCCATCATAAACATACTCCACACGGCTCCGAGGGTTAATAAAGGCCTTCTGAAGCGAAGTGATGCATTTGTGTAAGAAAAATATTCATATTTAACACGTTATAAAGTAAAATAACTAGCTTCCGCCAGACCGCCTTCCGTATTCAACTTCATGGATGGATGCACTGTCTTCAGATTCATTCACTGTCTGCAGAAACACTGAGGAAGAACATCATTTCTTTGCAGTGCAGGCAATTCGACCAGAATTTTTACGCAGGTAGTGAGAGAAAGACGTCGACATTTTGGATTCGGACGGCAATAAAATGACTGAGTGCACCCTGTAAATGTTGAAAATACCTTGAGAGTGAGAGTGAGATTTATTAACACTGATTAAATCAAAACAGGATGAGTCTGGTGAGCGCAGGATATTTCCCTCAGATCTCCAGCTGTGAAGAATCCCTCGACCATATCACAGAACACCGTGTTTATACTATCAGAACGAATCTGACGCACAAACCGCCCTGCCGGGACTCACGTTATGCTCGACTACACTTCATTATGTGTGCGTGACGTAAACTGACCCGTCATAATTCATGTAGATATCTGGGAAACTCCCATTTATGGCCACATCGGATCCCGGCCAGAAGAACGTTCCGGCTTTCAGCCCCTGATACATGGCCGTGTTCCAGATCTGCGGGCAGAAGTCAGAGGTCATTACAGGTGTGTGTGTGTGTGTGTGTGCATGTTTTTGTGACATATCAGGACACAAATGTGTATAATGACATGGGTATGACATAGGTATTACAAGGAGAGGGTGATTTATGAGGACATTCCCCATGTCCCCACTTTTCAAAAGGCTTATAAATCACACAGAATGAGTTTTTGTGAGAAAGTAAAAGTGTGCACAGTTTCCTGTGATGGTTAGGTTTAGGGGTAGGGGTAGTGTAGGGGGAGAGAAAATACAGTTTGTACAGTATAAAAACCATTACGCCTATGGAGAGTCCCCACAATTCACAAAAACAAACGTGTGTGTGTGTGTGTGTGTGTTTGTACCGGTTGTCCCTGGTACCATCTAGGATTGTTTTTCTCACTGTTGGACAGACTGAAGGAGGCGTCGAACACGGGGTCGTACATGTTATTATCCACCAGCCCATGTGACTCGGCGTACAGACCCTGCACATGACAACACACCTCTGACATCACTTCCTGCACCGCACACCTACACATTCATATTCACTCATTCTGCAGATGCCTTCACCCACAAGGCCTTGCAAACGAGGAACATCAAGCAATTCATCACAATATTCAAAATCTGATTTATTAATAAACAATCTAGAGCCCTAAATAGTACATAAGCACACCATATCATAGTACACTTGAAATAGCACACATAAGCATTTACAATACCAAATACCCAAAAAAATGTTTAAAAAAGTAACTTCTGTTTACTTGATTATCCAGACATCATTTATTATAAAAATCATGAGTATCAAATATGATCATCAGGTTTATTTGTTCATCTCTCAATCATCATTGCACTGCATTATATGTTTTAAAACTACAGAGATCATTTAAATATCATCTTACTAAGACATATTATTGGCAGATTTTGATATTAATATGTCAGTATCTCATGATCTTTACACATGAGTCATGATAATGCAGAANTATTATAAAAATCATGAGTATCAAATATGATCATCAGGTTTATTTGTTCATCTCTCAATCATCATTGCACTGCATTATATGTTTTAAAACTACAGAGATAATTTAAATATCATCTTACTAAGACATATTATTGGCAGATTTTGATATTAATATGTCAGTATCTCATGATCTTTACACATGAGTCATGATAATGCAGAATCACTTTTGCTCTGGATGTTTTTCAGAGGTTGTGTAAGAAAAACATATAAAATGGCAAAGTGTGTCTGTGAAGCGTGTGGTTTGCGTGTGTCACATGACTCACTGTGGCTATGGAGTAGTGGTTAGGGAAAGTCTTACTAGGGAACACGGCCTGCATGAAGGGTGACGACGTACCGCACTGTCCTGAACAACACACACATGCACAACGCAGTTTAATACTGAGATTCAGTGTGTTAAATGAGTGTGTTTGTGTTTGACTCACTGATCTTATCCAGCACTGGCACTAGTGAGCCCCACATCTGCAGATATTCAGCTCTCAAACCATCCAGAGAAACCAACAGCAGCGGCTGCCTCTTAAAACTACACAAACAAACACATCAATAAACAAATAAAAACTACTGAATGTGTGTGTTTTTGTGACATATCAGGACACAAATGTGTATAATGACATGGGTATGACATAGGTATTACAAGGAGAGGGTGATTTATGAGGACATTCCCCATGTCCCCACTTTTCAAAAGGCTTATAAATCACACAGAATGAGTTTTTGTGAGAAAGTAAAAGTGTGCACAGTTTCCTGTGATGGTTAGGTTTAGGGGTAGGGGTAGTGTAGGGGGAGAGAAAATACAGTTTGTACAGTATAAAAACCATTACGCCTATGGAATGACCCCACAATTCACAAAAACAAACCTGTGTGTGTGTGTGTGTGTGTGTGTGTGTGTGTGTGTGAATGAGTGTCACCTGGCAGGGCATTTGGCAGTGCTCATGTCCACACACTCATCCTGAACCCACTGCGTGTCTCCTGCATCACAAATGGCATGTAACACATTGAATTAAACATGAAATTTTGAAGTAGAAAGACTAAAATAATCTTTATTTATTTCAGTTTCATCAGAACGCATGTGTGGTTTAAGTAAAACACAAACCCGAATCCAACTCGACAAACCAAACTGAGCCCAGAGACTCACCCTTACAGACGGTGTTGTAGTTTGAGCAGCAGTCTCCAGCGCTCGTACAGTCCTCAGAACAGTGACACCTACTGTCCGACAGGCGCGTCTCTCCACAGCGTACAGTCGTGCAGTCCCAGCTCTGAGCTAGAACAGCACAAACACCTCATCACTAACACTCTTTAATTATTTCAGTTTGTACTGAAAAACTGTTTGTTTTAAAGTCACATTTATATTAGGTGTCCTTACTTATAAAATGACTAAAATAGCTTTATAATATACTGACAAATGTTAAAAACACAGGTGATGAAGAGAAAGAGAAAGTTCATCACGAGCAGCTGTTCCTCAAGCAGAGACGAGGCATCGAGATGTTAAGATATCACAAACATCATGATTTCCTGTAAAGCTGCTTTGAAACAATATTAATGCACTTTATTAATAAGTAAGCTTTCCTGTAGCTCAGTGGTTAGAGCGTGGCACTAGCAATGCCAAGGTCATGGGTTCGATCCCAGGGATTGCACATACTCAGATACAAATGTATAGTATAATGCAATGTAAGTCGCTTTGGATAAAAGCGTCTGCCAAATGCATAAATGTAAATGTAAATGCAAAATGCATAAATGTTTGAAGATGAAAATATAGAAGGTGCACAATGTCATCCACAGAAATACAAAAACACTAAAGTAATGCAGTAAACATTCATTTAACAACATAAAACCCCAATGTATAGTTATTTCCATGAACAACCATCAAATGTGAGCTGTCACAGAGAATTCTGGGAATGTAAATTATAAGATGATTTGCACAATATTTGGAAGTGACTAAGAACATTTAACAGTATTTTACAGTTACATCTATTACAGTTTTTCAATAGAAATTACTGATGATCAATAAACATGTTTTTACTGTTGCATTTTTAGTTGGAAATTACGACAAATATCAGACATGAACTGTAAAAAAAACTATTAATATTAATAACTATTGTTTTAACAGTAAATGTTACAGTGTATGTCTGATATTTGTCATGATTACATTTAATTGCGTTCATTGTTCAAAATGTTTCAATATGAATGAATGAGATGAATGTTCTGGGAAAGGCTGGAATCCACACTTCTTCATTTATCAGATGCTTCAGAGTGAGTAATCCAACAACTCATTCATCATTAACTGAACTGAGTACGCTGCAAAAAATGATGTTCTTCCTAAACATTCTTTCATCAAGACACATTTCCTGGAGAGGTAAAATGACTTCAGGTATTAAGAATGTTTAGGTATTTACACTGGGAAATCAAGACAAAAATACTGAGGAAGAACTGCTGTGTTTATTAGTTGAATGTCTGCCAGACCTGCTAGCTTCAGCCTGCTGTAACTTGTGAAGATGTTTACACTCACCGGGCAGGAGACAGATGTCCTTGTAGTCATGGCAACAGCTGCCAGTGTCCACACACTGTCTGTCACAGCGGCAGGCGGCAGGAGCTGCATCGAACGGCTCATAGCAACGATTCCTGCAGGACGGCAACACGTCTGACACACACACACACACACACACGTCAGAGGAAACATCTGAACTCAGGATCATATCCTGTCTGCTTAGCAAACATGATCATTTCAAAAAGTAATACAGCCTCAATCATTATATCACTACTAAATCAGGCTTGGATTTTAATGGCGAGACTTGTGTTTTTGTAATCAGGCTCTCAGAAATTATATAAACAAACGTTTTTTAGATTTATCGGCCAATATATCGGTTATCGGCTTTCATATATATAAAGAATTATCGGTTATTGGTATCGGCCAAAACTTTCATATCGGTGCATCTCTACCTGCTGAAACCGATAGTTTGATTTTCTTCAAGAAAAAAATAATGCTGTAAACGATACAGGGATCCTCTCATTTGGTACATTAATATAATATTAGAGGTTACAATTATATTCAACTGCTCTTTATTTTTAGATATAAGTGAAGTGAAAGTGAAAGTGAAGTGAGTGAAGTGAAGTGACATGTGGCCAAGTATGGTGACCCATACTCGGAATTTGTGCTCTGCATTTAACCCATCCAAGTGCACACACACACAGCAGTGAACACACACTCCGTGAACACACACCCGGAGCAGTGGGCAGCCATTGCTGCGGCGCCCGGGGAGCAGTTGGGGGTACGGTGCCTTGCTCAAGGGTCTCACCTCAGTCGTGGTATTGAGGGTGGGGAGAGCGCTGGACATTCACTCCCCTCACCGACAATCCCTGCCGGACCTGAGACTCGAACCCATGACCTTTGGGTTACAAGTCCGACTCTCTTTCCATTAGGCCACGACTGCCCCATATAATAATAATTACACTCAAAAAACTAAAATATTTATATGCAACTCCGCTGCTATTTTTCATAAACACTTATATATCATTAACAGTAAATAATCTCTCTAGTGTTTTTATAGCTAACTAACAAAGTTTTTTGAGGTAAATGTGACATAACGTGAATTATTGTTCTCAAGTTGTTTTATTGATGTCTTTCTGCAGTCGAAACACTGATTAATTGATTACACAAGGCATGATTCATTCCAGTAAGTTGTACTGTATCTTTCAACATACCTTCTGATGTTCATGCATGTTTTTGAGATATAACTTGTAATAAGGAGGAAGAGACTGAGACACATCTGTCACGACACGTCAAAACGCCATTCACTGTTTGAATTTCATGATGGACAGAATTTGAAAGCTGAGACTTTGTTTCTTTACAAGTAACAAGAATGAAGCTCGTGATTATTGGATGTGAGGCGCAACAAATGTTTGTTATAAGGAAAAACCGCAGACCTGTAAACCTGAACTACGGGTGATTCAGAGGGTCAAACAGAGCTTTAACATCACTGCTCTATAACTGTCAATGCTTCGTCTTAACTTGCCCTAAATTCAACACAAGAGAAATTTTCAGATTGACACATTTTTCCACCCTTTTGATTGACAGGATATAATTGGCCCTTGGCTGACTGCCAATAGTGAAAATAATTGCTTTACCAAAATAAAATGGCCTAATATCATTTTCTATGAGCAAAATATACTCTATAATGTCTTTCTTGTAATTGTCTTTGTTTCTCACCTTTATTCCTGCAGTCCTGCAGCTGGAGACCGAGACCCAAACCCAAACCCAGAATGATCACCAGCACACACACCGCCAACAGCACCGCCAACTGCACACACACACGCACGCACACACACACACACACACACACACACACACACACACAGTGAGGACATTGCATAGACTTCCATTGATTCTATATCAGGTCAATGATATTTTCTATCACCTAACCCGACCCCTACTCCTAAACCATCACAGAAACATGGTCACATGACTAGATTTAAATACAAACCTCTTTTGGCTGATTTATGAGCCTTTTTTAACTAGTGAGGTCCAGTCAAATGTCCTCGCTAGTGGGTTGTGAAAGTATTTCACAATATATGTGAGGACATTTGGTCCTCCTAAGTATAGTCAAAACAAGTACTTTAGTACTAAACAAAGACTAAAAGAACATGTACAAGATTCCTGCTAAGACTGTAAAACAGTATTATTACATTAACATTTACATTTATGCATTTGGCAGACGCTTTTATCCAAAGCGACTTACATTGCATTATACTATACATTTGTATCTGAGTATGTGCAATCCCTGGGATCGAACCCATGACCTTGGCATTGCTAGTGCCATGCTCTAACCACTGAGCTACAGGAAAGCTGATTACTGAGCTGAAAGCTGATATTACATGATCATTCAGAGACTATAAGGAACCTGCAGAACATGAGTCATTTGCTTAAACTGTTTAGATTAGTCTTACAAGTAGGTTTTCTATTTGTAAGTCGGTTGCTTAAAAACATAGACTGGTGCGGCTCCATGTCAACCTTTCTCACTCGCTGTGACACTACCTGAGCCACTCCCATACCAGACACGCGCTACAGTAACCGGAGCTCTTTATTTACGGATATGGCGAGACAAGCACGGGCGGGTGACACATGTATGCAATTTCCCACGAAAACCATCCCGTCAGGTCTGAAATATAAACACTTACAACAGGCTTGCCATGGTGAATTAGAGTAAGACAAACACACTTTTTAGAAGAAGGATTGATGATGTTTTGACTCGTTAATTAAATTTTTTCAATTTTGAACAAAAAGTTACATAGTGTATCTTTAAATTAGTGACCGGAAAGTCAAAGTGTCATTACTGCTTCACATGAGTGTCATAATTAAAAAGTACAAAATATTCAATAGTTGCATTTTAACATTTCACATCATCGGTCGCAGCGTCACATTTCTTCGTTCTTTAAATTATCTGTCTGAACACAATTATTATTAAATTAACTTGAATCATTAGTTTAATTGTTACAGTATCTCACAGAAGTGAGTACACCCCTCACATTTTTGTAAATATTTTATTATATCTTTTCATGTGAAGAAATGACACTTTGCTACAATGTAAAGTAGTGAGTGTACAGCTTGTATAACAGTGTAAATTTGCTGTCCCCTCAAAATAACTCAATACACAGCCATTAATGTCTAAACCGCTGGACACAAAAGTGAGTACACCCCTAAGTGAAAATGTCAAAATTGGGCCCAATTAGCCATTTTCTCTCCCCGGTGTCATGTGACTTGTTAGTGTGACAAGGTCTCATGTGTGAACGGGGAACAGGTGTGTTAAATTTGGTGTTATCGCTCTCACTCTCTCATACTGCTCACTGGAAGTTCAACATGGCACCTCATGGCAAAGAACCCTCTGAGGATCTGAAAAATAGAATTGTTGCTCTACATAACGATGACGTAGGCTATAAGAAGATTGCCAAGACCCTGAAACTGAGCCGCAGCACGGTGGCCAAGACCATACAGCGGTTTAACAGGACAGGTTCCACTCAGAACAGGCCTCGCCATGGTCGACCAAAGAAGTCGAGTGCACGTGCTCAGCGTCATATCCAGAGGTTGTGTTTGGGAAATAGACGTATGAGTGCTGCCAGCATTGCTGCGGAGGTTGAAGGGGTGGGGGGGTCAGCATGTCAGTGCTCAGACCATACGCCGCACACTGCATCAAATTGGTCTGCATGGCTGTCGTCCCAGAAGGAAGCCTCTTCTAAAGATGATGCACAAGAAAGCCCGCAAACAGTTTGCTGAAGACAAGCAGACTAAGGACATGGATTACTGGAACCATGTCCTGTGGTCTGATGAGACCAAGATAAACTTATTTGGTTCAGATGGTGTCAAGCGTGTGTGGCGGCAACCAGGTGAGGAGTACAAAGACAAGTGTGTCTTGCCTACAATCAAGCATGGTGGTGGGAGTGTCATGGTCTGGGGCTGCATGAGTGCTGCCGGCACTGGGGAGCTACAGTTCATTGAGGGAACCATGAATGCGCAGAGCATGATCCCCTCCCTTCAGAGACTGGGCCGCAGGGCAGTATTCCAACATGATAACGACCCCAAACACACCTCCAAGACGACCACTGCCTTGCTAAAGAAGCTGAGGGTAAAGGTGATGGACTGGCCAAGCATGTCTCCAGACCTAAACCCTATTGAGCATCTGTGGGGCATCCTCAAACGGAAGGTGGAGGAGCGCAAGGTCTCTAACATCCACCAGCTCCGTGATGTCGTCATGGAGGAGTGGAAGAGGACTCCAGTGGCAACCTGTGAAGCTCTGGTGAACTCCATGCCCAAGAGGGTTAAGGCAGTGCTGGAAAATAATGGTGGCCACACAAAATATTGACACTTTGGGCCCAATTTGGACATTTTCACTTAGGGGTGTACTCACTTTTGTGGCCAGCGGTTTAGACATTAATGGCTGTGTGTTGAGTTATTTTCAGGAGATTTACACTGTTATACAAGCTGTACACTCACTACTTTACATTGTAGCAAAGTGTAATTTCTTCAGTGTTGTCACATGAAAAGATATAATAAAATATTTACAAAAATGTGAGGGGTGTACTCACTTCTGTGAGATACTGTATACATATATATATATATATACACAATTATTGTATTTTTACAAATTACATTTAATCTAATTCAACAAACTCTTCCGTGTTGCATACTTACAAATGCATTTAATAATTTAAATAATACATTATATAATGATAATATATAGCCTGCGACAGATGGACGTGGATCATTCTTGTTTATCACGTCGTCAGGTTTACGCGTCCATAAAAATGAAATGACACAGTACAAAAGTTCAGACTTTGTATTTTGACTCTTCATCTGTGGATGGATTTCATACTTTCATTGTCTTGTTTTCCAGCACAAATATCTAAACATTCTTAAAGCAAGATACAATTACCGGAGAAGAGAAATGACTGAAGATGCATTTCTCATGAAACAAGGTATAGTATCAAAATTGAGTTTTGAACAAGAACAAATATCTGTCAGTGGAGTCAGAAAAATCAACCAAATTAAAAGTGAAAAGAAGAATATTTTTCTGACTCCACTGGCAGATATTTATTGTTTTGAACACAAGCCAAGACTAATTATACAGCATATATTAATTTTATATTTTATTTATGTGTTGATTTTACTTTAAAACATCTACAGGCCGTCTGGCTCCTGATGTGTGTGTGTGTGTGTGTGAATGAATGAATGCATCTCACTCACATTAAACCAACAGATGTGATGCAACATGAGCGCTCCTCGTTATTCATCATCTGACTGATCCTCCACAGAAACAAAGATGATCCTACAGGGATAATGAACCGAATTACCGGTAATGAGCAGAAAAGAGTCTCAACTCACCAGAAGAACCTTCTTTTTCTTCTTGTTCTTGAAGTCCATCGTGATGTCCGGAAGAAACCCGAGACACTCGCACTCGGAGTGTGTGTATGTGTGTGTGTGTGTGAACTCTGTACTGTGTTTGAGAAGAGTAGCTGATAGCACACACACACACACACACACACACACACAAACACACACACAAACACACACACAAACACACACACACACACACACACACACACACAAACACACACACAAACACACACACACACACACAAACACACACACAAACACACACACNCCCCAACAGAATTAGACATGTGGCTTTGATTTTCTAGCAATTTAAGAGTCCAATTTATTTTGTAAATTAAATATTTTATGTTAAATAAAAAAAATTTAAGTTTACTATAAAGTACTGCATTAAACTTACATAACTTTTTTACACTTTCATTTTTTTGACCTCAGGTGTGTTTTCCAAAGTATTCGTGAATCACAACATTTATAACATCTATGATCTATAATCTATAATCTATAATCTATGATCTATCAGTGATGAGTTTATGAGTTCACAAACTTTTTTTCAAGGTTGTAAATAAAGCAAAGATTATTGAAGTATGTTTTACAAGAAAATTATTTATTTATTATATAAATTATTAGTTCAGTTTTTCTACTTCAAATCTTCACATTGATTCAATGTAACTTGCTGTTTCATTGTCATTACTTGTAAAATTTACAAGCAACTTCTGAGCAAAAATTGTTTTAAAGTAAATCCTACGCCAAATGTTTATTCAGTGTATGAGCTGATGAAAGTATGAAGGACACTGAAACTGTAACTGCAGCACGTGATCATAATCAGAGTAAATATAGCGTGTTTTGTGCAGATAAACTGTAAAGGATATGAGGCGATACTGAGAAACACGTCACTGTTAATGATTGACTGCTGCTGATTATCACACGCATTATCTGCGTTTTACTCTGCTAATAAAAAGAGCAGAGAGTGAAACTCACACACACACACTCACAGACACACACACACACACTCACAGACACACACACACACACACACTCACAGACACACACACACACACTCACAGACACACACACACACACTCACAGACACACACAAACACGTGAACAGCAACATGTGACACATCATGTTTTACTGACAGTTCGAGAATTTTATTGATGGAACGAAATCATTAACGACACTCATTAGTAAGACAGAGCATCACTCGCTCAGAATCATAAGTCACATGACTTCTGCCAACAATAGGAAGCAGTGATTCACTATCACTAAACGTGCACAAATTCACCGTTCACACTTGTTTCCTCATATTTTCACGTGCTAAAGACCAATCCAGAGTGGACAGAAAGAAACCAGCAGGACAAATACTACAAACACACACATACACACACACACACACACACACACTCTGTGCTTATGCTGCGTTCACGCCACGTCGTAATTACCATAATTACTAAACGACAACCTCAGACTCGGTAAAAAGTGTTTCTATGACAACACTATAAACACCAAATAAATCTGTGCAATTTCAGTCATCAACAGACAAACGGCAGCACAAGGAAACTCTTCACAGTGAGATCCCACTGGTTAAACTGGTGAAATTATCTAAACATTCTTAGAAAAAATATCTGCAGATGGAGTCAGAAAAATTAACTTAATTCAAGAATGAGATGATTTTTCTGACTCCGTCAGCAGATATTTGCTCGTTTTAAGCACAAACTCGCTTCATTTTTCATTAATCAAGTCTTAATATTTTCTTAATGTTTTCTCCAGTAAATGAATCTTGATTTAAGAATGTTTAGATATTTGTGCTGGAAAACAAGACAGAAATACTTTTTTTTGCAGTGCAAAATTAATAAATGCGGAAGTATTCTTTATAGTTAGTTCATGTTAACTAATGAAAACATATGGAACCTTCTGTAAAGTGTCACCAAGTCATTACGCAACATTATTAATAATCTTATTTGGCGTGACATTAGATGGTTATTCAGATCTGTGCTATAGTGACTGTCTTTCATTTAGTAATCTTGCATTATTAAGAGATTAACAAAAATCAGTTCTACTAAATATATTGTGAAATATCTACTGAACTATGTTTCACGCTCAAGCCACCGCGGCTGTAAGAGGGAATCTCCGGTAATCCCGACATGGCGTGAAGGCGCGTTTCTTGACGAGAGGAAGAGGAGCTGTCGGTGTGTGTTGTGAGCAGAGAGACGGTTTCATCATTATTAGTTTGAAGGTGAATAATAAATATGACACAGTGTATAAAACTATACAGTGAGAGCGTCAGGTGCGGTGGTGTCAGACGTTACGTCAGACGTCGTCCTCGAAGGTCCGCATGTGTGTTTTGAGCGCCAGCACGCGTGTGTACGGCAGCGCGGTGGAGCGGTAGAAGTCCAGGCCCGTGAGGAGCTCCACGTCTCGCACGCGGGCCGTGTGTAACTTCAGCAGATCCTCCACCCAGCGCGACTCGTCCTCCCAAATCTACGGGAAACAACAGGGTTTCATCACAAATGACACAAAATGGTTTGAGGAAGTTCTTTCCTGTATTTCACACAAAACTAAAACTAAAACTAAACAAAAAACAGAACCAAAAGACAAAACTCATTTTGACTATTATGGGTTAAGAATTCAACGAATCAAACGTTTAAATGTTCAAACATTGAAACATTTATATATTAAAACATTCAAATATTCAAACATTTAAATGTTCAAACATTCAATTTTTTAAACTTTCACATATTCACACTTTCAATTATTCAAATATTCAAACATTTAAATGTTCAAATATTTAAATATTTAAACATTCAAATGTTTGAATACTCAAACGTTCATATATTAAAATATTAAAACATTTAAACATTCGAATATTCAAATGTTCAAACATACAAATATTTAAATATTCAAACATCCAGTTATTAAAATGTTCACATATTCACACTTTCAATTATTCGAATATTCAAACATTTAAATGTTCAAATATTAAAATATTCAAACGTTCAAATATTCAAACATTCAAACGTTCATATATTAAAATATTAAAACATTTAAATGTTTGAATATTCAAAAGTTCAAACATACAAACATTTAAATATTAAAACATTCAATTTTTAAAACGTTCACATATTCACACTTTTAATTATTCGAATATTCAAACATTTAAATGTTCAAATATTTAAATATTTAAACAAATATTAAAATATTGAAATATTCAAACGTTCAAATATTCAAAAATTCAAATGTTAGAATATTCAAACGTTCATATATTTAAATATTAAAACATTTAAACATTCGAATATTCAAATGTTCAAACATACAAACATTCAAATATTCAAACATGTAAATGTTCAAACATTCAGTTATTAAAATGTTCACATATTCACACTTTCAATTATTCGAATATTCAAACATTTAAATGTTCAAATATTAAAATATTCAAACGTTCAAATATTAAAACATTAAAACGTTCAAATATTCAAACATTCAAATATTCAAACGTTCATATATTAAAATATTAAAACATTTAAACGTTTGAATATTCAAATGTTCAAACATTTAAACATAAATGTTCAAACATTTAATTACTAAAACGTTCACATATTCACTTTCAATTAATAAAACATTCAAACATTTAAATGTTCAAACATTAAAATATTCAAATGTTCATATATTAAAATATTAAAACATTCAAACGATCAAATATTCAAATATTTAAATGTTAAAACATATAACATTTAAATATTAGTATGTTCAAACATTCAAACGTTAAAAAATGTATATATTCAAATGTTCATATATTAAAACATTCAAATATCCAAACATTTAAATGTTCATATATTAAAATATTCAAACATTCAAATATTAAAATATTAAAACATTCAAACGTTCAAATATTCAAAAATTCAAATGTTTGAATATTCAAACGTTCATATATTAAAATATTAAAACATTTAAACATTCAAATATTCAAATGTTCAAACATACAAACATTTAAATATTAAAACATTCAAATATTAAAACATTCAAATATTCAAACATTTAAATGTTCAAACATTCAATTATTAAAATGTTCACATATTCACACTTTCAATTATTCGAATATTCAAACATTTAAATGTTCAAATATTAAAATATTCAAACGTTCAAATATTAAAATATGAAAACATTAAAACGTTCAAATATTCAAATATTCAAACGTTCATATATTAAAATATTAAAACATTTAAACGTTTGAATATTCAAATGTTCAAACATACAAACATTTAAATATTAAAACATTCAAATATTCAAACATATAAATGTTCAAACATTTAATTACTAAAACGTTCACATATTCACTTTCAATTAATAAAACATTCAAACATTTAAATGTTCAAACATTAAAATATTCATATTCATTCATTTCATATTTCTGCATTCAAAATGTTATGTTTAAGACATTAATCGCATTACGCAGTTGCTGTGTAAATGTGTTTACTGCCCTGATCCGCATTAAACTGTGGAACTGTGGCCTACTTTTCTTTCCTTGGGAATATGTGACATTTCTTTATGCACACCGGAAAAACTCTGGAAATAACATGATTTGGTAAAGTCTGCAGTGACGCAGGCGGTTCAGAAGCAGACGGTTATCAGTGGTGAATCAGTCGTGATGGTGTAGTGAAGTTAAACAACAGCTGCTTTACCTTCACACCACTTACACAACTCACATCTAACCATTACTGAAACATAGGAAACACCGAACACTGATCACGCCTCTGCTTCTCCAGTGGAAAACAGCGCAGTAACGTCACATCTGTCTCCTCTAGAGCTTCAGAAGAGATCAACAACGTCTGAATCTAATCAAACACAATAAACATCAAACCGTGCCGTCATCAGCTGTTCCTCAGGGTCGCGCTGCTGCAGTCCAACGGATTATTACAGTACATTTTCTCTTTCTCATCAAACAGACTAACGATCTGAGGGTCAGTAACGGTCAGATGCGAGTTGTGTAAGTGAAGCCGCTGTGTTTTACTGTAACTGCACTGATTCACCACTAATGACCCGTCTGCTTCTGAACCACCTGTGTCACTGCAGACAAACAGTGGAAATACTTTGTTATTTCCTTAGTTTTTCCCAGTTTGCATAAAGAAATATCAGATATTTCCAAGAAAAATGACACCCCTCATTATTCTGCTGATTCATAAAGCAGTGTCACTGCAGAGGGCGTGTGTGTGTGTGTGTGTGTGTGTGTGTGTGTTGTGGTCTGGTTTCTATGGACTCTAAACTGCTCCATCTGCTGGTCAAACCACATTATATAAATAAACATGCTGATCATATTTATAAACACATGAGAACGTTTCCTGACGCATTTCAGCCTAATTCACAACCTATGTATACTGTATATATAACAGTTATTTAAAATAGCTGTTTTCTATGTGAATATACTGTCAAATGTAATTCATTCCTGCTGAATGTTCAGCAACAGTAATCTGGTCTTCAGTGTCACATGATGAAATATAACCTGAACATGTTTATAAGTCAGTTTAAGCATACGTGTGGATTCAGTTGTTACTGCATTTATTTGTAAAGTTATTTGATGAATAAGGATTTTGTTCATTGTGTGTTACTGACGTTGCAGCTCTCGCTGTTGTCCGCTCTGTGTGGCAGGATGAAGCATGTGACCCTCAGATCTCCCTCACACTCGTCCAGCGTGTCGTTGAGTTCCTCACAGCTGCTGATGATGCTGTAGAAGTGAGTGGGGATGTAGACGGAGCCCGCCGCACGCCTGACACACACAACAACTGCGTTACAGTCTCCACCAGGAAACAACTTCATTAACATAATCATTTAATCATATTCCATATTATTATAGATATAAATTATATAAAATATTATTATATTACATTTAAATAATAAATCATTTAAATATATAATTCAATATTTAAACAAT
>RJVU01056109.1:99976-116324 GCA_003731715.1 Anabarilius grahami | reverse complement strand
GTGTCTCTCAGTCCGTCGTGGTCGTGATCAAATATGGGTCCCATGATCACATTCACACCATTATTCTCCAGACTGTATCGCCTGAGCACGACTCTCTGCAGGTGACGCCACACCTCTACACACACACACACACACACACACACACACAGTTTAGTTTTGGGTTGTAACGGTTCAAATGAATCACGGGTTCAGTACGGTTCAGTATGTGCTATGTTAGGGGGGAAAATGACTACTGTCAAATAAAAGAAAGAAAAATAAGAACAAAAATAATCAAACTACAAGCAACAGCACAAATAAATACAATAGAGCAAAGATTCAAATCAAATAAACAGTGCTTTTCATGTTATTCAGGTATCTAACTGTAGTTTTCAGGTACAGAAATTAAATAAAGTAATCAAATGTACAATAATACAGCATAGTCCGTGATGTCTTTCTCGACCGTTTACGTCACTTAAGACAAAACCGACTATGTTTACTATAGGATACTCACTGAAAATAAGCTCGCTCACTTTTAAAATGATTAATCATGCATAACAAATAATCACAAATGCAAAGCAGAGCTCATAAATACACAAGTACATTTGCACATTTTGACTGTCGAATCTCAATCATCGTTGTGTGTGTGGATGGCTCTGGATTTGTGCCTGTTTTCAGACCTTCCTCCAGGTGTTTTATTTATTTTTAAGTGGATGTCCTTTTTAGCCAATCAGATGTGAGTTTTCAACCCAGCCGATCGCTCAAAGCTTTAGCAGTAACTGCACATTTTTTATCTCATGCACTTGTCAATCATATTTTGTAAATAAATGAATTTTGAGACTATTTCAGCAGCGTGGGACTCACTCTTGAAGGCGGGATACATGGGAACTGTGTTGGTGATGAGTGAAGCATCGTATCTGGATTCAGCCGTAACAGAGAAATCTGCCCAGAGATCAACATCAGTCATTAACACACACGTAACTAGGCCATCATTTGAACTCACAACAGTACTGACAAAACCAAGAGAAAACATTAAATACACACTGAAGTGTTTGTTTCATTACACTACTGTACGTGCATCTCCACCACAATACACGTCTTTCACAAATTGAGTTTTTTCTCCACTTCAGCAGCACTTACATACACCAAAACTTACAGGTTTTTTCCTTCCTATATTCTGAAGGTTTTTACTGAGGGGATTTTTAACATTTTACTCCTAAAAACACAGTGAAAATGTATTTTTTCTGTCTGTTGACAGTATTTTCTAAATTATGGAGTGATAAAAAAACAAATCCAAAATCCCCTCAGTAAAAACATTTAACTCTAATATGTCAACAAAATCAAACAAGACATTTTAACCTGGCTTCATCCAATGTTCAGATTTATTTTCTGGGATTTTATGCAAATGAGTGCATATTTAGTCCAAAAAAAAACTAATTTGCATTTTTAAACATTTAACATTTTAGAAAACTTGTAATTCAAAACAATTGTCTTAATGCATTTAATAAATTATAAGTAATGAAGTAATAAATTATTAAGTAAAAATTTGAAGTAATTATAAACAAGTACATTTTGGTGATATAAATTAGTAAACATTTTCATCTGTATTGTAAAAAGCGCCATATAAATGAAGATGACTTGACTAAATCAGACATCATTGGGCTTCTTTTTTGCTTTCAGTGTTTTAAAACATCATCTCACTCATGTAAGAACAGCAGAAGTGTGTGTGACTGACCCGGCGGGTAGAGGAACGTGTGTGTGACGCCGGGCTCCTGGCTGTACGTGTTGCATGTGTGTGTGAGATCGAGACGAGGATCTGCTCTCACACACTCACTGGACGACACCGCCGCAACCTCCACCTGCACACGCACACACACACACACACACACACACTGACACTGCGGCTCAGAGGAACATGTGTGCACATGTAAACGTTAGTGCACCTGTGCTGTCAGCGTGAACTCGGTCCACAGCGGCATGTTGATGGCGTGACTGAAGCCGCTGCAGTAATCCGACTGACACAGCTGTGTGTACGACGTCTGGAAGAGAACGGCTGGACGGCCGAACGGCAGGTGCGTGACGTCTGCACACACACACACACACACACATGATCAAGAGATTCATTCATTTATTCTGCTTTGACAATCAGATTATTTCTCCTTTACTAACATATTACATAAAAATAATATGAACCTGTTGACTGACACCGCTCTGTTTGATCACAGGTCTGAACTTAAATGATTGTAATTCATCAAAGTTTTGGAATAGCCTCTTTTTAAAGAAGACACTTTCACTGCAGAAGTTAGGGTTAGGTTAGGTAAAGCAAATGTACTGAACTAAACATTTTTTATTTTATACACAATAGGTATATTACAAAATAATTTGGCCCAAAATTGCTAGAAAAATCAAAGCCATATGTCTGACCAAGTTATGGTCCAAAGTTAATATCACAAAAACTGAGAAGCTAAAAGGTTTTAAAGTATAATTTCTATAGTAACACAATTTCCAATTTCAAAACGGCTTTTTATGATGATTGCTAAAAAACTATAAAAAAAAAAGTTTTTTTGGTTAAAAAACCCCTGCATTTTAGCTTACTACCTATTCTAGTCACCTAACAAACCTTTTTTGTAAGTTGCGTTGGATAGAAGCATCAGTTAAATGCATAAATGTATATGTAATTATAAGCAGAAATTACATACTGAGCAAGTACATAAAACGGTACGCATATAATAATGACTTATAATTTGAGTAGTTGGGCTGGATTTTGTGGGTAATGTCAGTTTTATATCAATCATATTTGCGTGGGTACGTCAAAGAAAGGTGTTGTTTTGTTTGTTTGTTTATTTAACACCATGCCAGCTTATCTGTCTAGTTTCATAGTGAAAATCAGGTTTGAGTTATTAAAAATGATAAAAGAACTAATTAAGACACATTTTTCCTAAAACAAAATTTGTAAACAAAGTATAAAATATAAACCATAACATATATTCTTTGCTTTTTTTGTGTGAATTTTGTCACTATATATATGAAGACTTCAGATGCAAAAGCCTCTAAGTGCCATCTGAAATTCTTCTAAAATAAGCATTTTTATCAAGCTTGTATGTTTATGTTCAGTTATTTCACTTTAATGGCAAAGAAAAGGACCTATTAATTGCCATTAAAGTGGAATTACTGAACCTAAACATACGAGCTTGATAAAAATGCTTATTTTAGAAAAAGATATCTATATATCTAGAAAATTTATATACAGTACAGTCCAAAAGTTTGGAACCACTAAGATTTTTAATGTTTTTAAAAGAAGTTTCGTCTGCTCACCAAGGCTACATTTATTTAATTAAAAATACAGTAAAAAACAGTAATATTGTGAAATATTATTACAATTTAAAATAACTGTGTACTATTTAAATATATTTGACAAAGTAATTTATTCCTGTGATGCAAAGCTGAATTTTCAGCATCGTTACTCCAGTCTTCAGTGTCACATGATCCTTCAGAAATCATTCTAATATGCTGATTTGCTGCTCAATAAACATTTATGATTATTTTCAATGTTGAAAACAGTTGTGTACTTTTTTTTTCAGGATTCCTTGATGAATAGAAAGTTCAAAAGAACAGCATTTATCTGAAATACAAAGCTTCTGTAGCATTATACACTACCGTTCAAAAGTTTGGGGTCAGTAAGAATTTTTATTTTTATTTTTTTGAAAAGAAATTAAAGAAATGAATACTTTTATTCAGCAAGGATGCATTAAATCAATCAAAAGTGGCAGTAAAGACATTTATAATGTTACAAAAGATTAGATTTCAGATAAACACTGTTCTTATGAACTTTCTATTCATCAAATAATCCTGAAAAAAAATATTGTACACAAATATTTTGTACAATTGTACACATTAAATGTTTCTTGAGCAGCAGATCAGCATATTAGAATGATTTCTGAAGGATCATGTGACACTGAAGACTGGAGTAATGATGCTGAAAATTCAGCTTTGATCACAGGAATAAATTACTTTGTGAAATATATTTAAATAGTACACAGTTATTTTAAATTGTAATAATATTTCACAATATTACTGTTTTTACTGTATTTTTAATTAAATAAATGTAGCCTTGGTGAGCAGACGAAACTTCTTTTAAAAACATTAAAAATCTTAGTGTTTCCAAACTTTTGGACTGTACTGTATATATATATATATAGTAAATTCACAACACAAATGCAAATAATAGATACAAATAATACTAATAATAATACATTTAAACAAAACTAACTATTTTATTCAATTGTATTATTTCTGCCTCATCTCATCATCACATGACCCGTTATTACGGATGTGAGCGTGTGAAACTGAAACAGATCTTAACTGTTCGACGGTCCATCGGCCGCAGCAGGAAACATCTGCGCACTTTCTTCAATGTTGTTCTGTGAACGAGAAGAGACTCAGTACACTGACCTTAGAGAACACGCGTGTGTGTGTGTGTGTGTGTGTGTCACTGACCTCATCATCACAGTTACAGCTCAGGTCATGGGTCACTTCAGAGGGCGGGGCTAAAGGCGTGGGTGATGTCACTTCCTCTGGTTGTGTGGGGGTGTACGAAGGGTTTCTCAACACGTCATTCAGACTGCCGTGTGTCCCGTTATTAGGGGCCGGAGTCAATCCCAGCAGATCTAAACACACGGATGCGGCATGAATCATCACGATTCTCATGATCGGAAACTGTTTTAATGAATAAACACGTCAGGGTTTTCTCACCACACATGACGTTATACAGTTCAATGTTCTCAAAGACAGGCACTTTTGTCTTGAAGTTGAAGCTCGGTCCAAATCCCAGAAAGATCGTCTACGAGAAAAACACAATGGAAAGTTTCATGGATGGACAGACAGATAGAATGAATTTATAATATATAGATTAACGTATTGATCGATTGATTGATTGATTGATTGACCTGCATGCTGCTGATCTTGTTGTCGAACCCATGATCTCCAAAATAGCCGCAGGTAGCAGGTGTTCTGCTCTCAAACACAAAACATAAAAACATCACTTGAGTTCAACTTCACACGGCACATTTCCCTCTAAATGTTTGCGGATTTTCGTGAAGAAAGTGTATCTGTTGTTGAATGATGATCAGAGTACTGACTAAAGCATTACTAGTAACACTTGTTTAAAGATGCCATGCACACACACTCAGTTCTTCTACAGTGTTGACATGTAATAGACGTGTGTTGTTTTCATAAAAAGCTAACTGGCATCACACACACACACACACACACACACAGTGGTACACACATGGCCACGTGCCACTTCCTGTCCATGAGCAGGTGCACGTCCTCGATGCGTCCGTTGTTGGCGTAGTGCAGGCGTTTGGGCAGGTGCTGCTTCAGGTACGGCTTGAAGTGCTGATTGGGCATCTTACACTGAAACAGGAAAGGTCAAAGGTCACATGATGCACTATGGACAAACAAAGCAGTGGTTTTGTGTGATTTATATACTTACTGTTAAATTAGCTACAATCTCCTTCGGATTGTCTGAAACATGAAGAAATAAGTCAATAAAATCTGCCATGTAAAGGTTTTCTCGTTCCTCTGAGACTGAAGTACTTAATTACTTAAGAATTTACACTAGAATACTATAGAATTTAAAGCTGAATTTATATACCCGAGGAAAAAACATACTGCTGTACCATGTGCAATTGTATAAATTGTGAAATTTGTGACTTTAAATGTTCCACAATTGAAGTTACTTAAATGAGAAACTGATGTAATCAGTCAAGTTTTTAGGTGGAGAAAAAATGGTTTACTATTTAATACTTCAGTTTTATTAGTAGAAACAATTTACCATCATTCAAATGTGTTTTTGCAAGATGATTTGGAGTAAAATTATGACTGACAAAATTGCTGAAGAAACAAACAGTTCATAAGAGAATAAATATTGTCTAAAACACTGTATTTTAGGGTTAGTTTTATAAGTTTAACTTGGATAAATGCGTGAACTCACACGGTGTGGTGGCGGTTTTGGGGCCGATTCTTCCGGAGGATCCTGGGATCAGTGTGATGGCATCAACATCGAGTCCGTAAGAGCCCAAATACTCTGTTCGTTCACAGTGAGACTCCTCCATCCCTGAACACAAACACATGACCAGTGGCCATCAGAGGAGAGGTTTAGGGCAGAATCTGATGTATTTATGACTCGCTGTAGATTATAGCAGACGAACCGTGATCGCCCACCAGCATGACGTTCACACAGCGATGGAGGTTCATCTGCTTCAGCCCGTTCATCAGCTGACCGACGATGTTATCGATCTTCTTGAGCGTGTTGTCCAGCTGTCCCAACACACACACAGTCAGTGTTCTCTCAAACGGCTGTTTGTTATGAGTTTGTGTGTGAGCAGGAGTGTAAAGTACGTCATTACTGCTGATCTGAAGAATTTACACTTTACTGGAATACTATTGAAGCAAATTCACACACAGTCAAGCCTTCAGTTCAAACTTGAATTTCGTTTCATTTCGTTTGTTCATTCAGTAGTACTGGAGACTTGATCTTCACTGATTCACTTAGCAGCAAGTAAACTGTGTGTGTGTGTGTGTGTGTGTGTGTGTTTCACCTCGTTGCTCAGCGGGCCCAGGAGGTGTCCGTACGTATCCGGCTGTTCAGAGTGGACAGCGTAGACATACGGCCTGGAAAAACACACCACACACAACTTAATACACAAAATAAACGTAGTAAGTGAACTGACAGACACAGAAACATCACTATATATCACACTATATATATCACACCATAGTCAACACAGATAAATGTGACATTTATTATAACGGGTTTAATGTGTCACTTAAATTAAAACTCTATTAATGTTATACTGCAATGATAATGGCTTTAATTACTCATTTCATCCCCAGAAATTGAGGGAAAAATGCATTTATTAGACATCAGTGATACTGGCCTTCATTCAGAGCACCTGCTTACTTTTCAATTGAAAATATGTATTACAATATAAAAATATATTGCAAATTTTTATATTACATGTGATTAATAATAAATTTTTTTGATTAATTAGCTATTTTTAATCAATTGACAACATTAATTAATACATAGTAATGTCATTATTCACTATCGTTATCAGTATAGTTATCAATAGAGTTATTGGTAAAGATATCAATATAGTTATCACTATCATTGTAGTTTTCACTATAGTTATCATTAAAATTTTCATTATAGTAATCACTAGTTATTGTTACAGTTATCGTTAATCACTATTGCTGTAGTTCACATGATGCATATTGTTAGTTTTCACAATAGTTATCTTTATAAAATTATCAGAATAGTCATCAGTAAAGTTTTCACTGGTTATCGTTATAGTATTGTTATAGTTTTTGTTACAGTTATCGTTAAAATGATCACTGTAGTTATCGTTATAGTTATCAAGCTGGTGTTATATTTATCATTACAGTTATCATTCATAAAGTGAACAAGCTGTTATAGTAGAAAAAAAATGAAGAGTTTGGTTCCAAAACACGATAAACGGCATTTAAAAAAAAATTGAGTTTCCGCCAAAATCAGTATTGCATCCGGTCGGTATTGAAAAGTCATTTATTAATTTTGCGCAAAATGACAAATAATTCATAAAATTAACAAGATGAAATTTCTTTTGGGAGCGACGGCTGAATTAATTTTTTGTAAAATGCCTGTATATAAGATAAATATTGGCAAGGTTTTGACTCTGTCATATATGTGAATCAACTTTGTTGTGTATTTTCAATATGAAAAATAACTTTTATATTGATGGATTAATTGCATTTTGAAAAAAAAAAAAGTGTCATGGATTTATTGCATTTTATGGAAAAAATTATGCATTTTTATAATAAACTTTTTAAAATCAAAATGTAGATTTGAATTTTTTATGTTTTTATAACCAAAAGATGCTCTGTGAAAGTCTGAAACAGAAAATAGTGGTTTTCATCTTGCCACTTTCTTGGTAAAGAAAACACCTTTTTACTCAAATTAATCAATTATACGCTTAATTCATATATTGTATTACTTCAAATATTTTACTTTTTTTTGCATTACAGTAACAAAAATTGGGAAGCTTAACTGTCATTAAAAATAAAGCTGTAAAGGTCATCAAAAAGGACACATTTTCTTTATGTAAATACAACTTTGTGCGATTCCATCATAAGAATGTTTTCTCCCAGTACGAGGTAAACTGACGCACCTCTCGTCATCAGGCAGGTGCAGCCACTGCAGAATAGTGAGAATCCTCCTCTCCAGAGGAATCACCCTACAGAGAGAGAGAGAGAGAGAGAGACGTGTGTTTATTCAGCCGTTCAGAAACAATGTGTTTTCTAAACACACAGACGTCAGAGATCTTGTTCACGAGTGGCTGGTCGTGTCTTCAGAACTCAAGCGAACGAAGCTCTTCAGAGAAGAACATGAAGGTCGGGACAGACCGAGACACTCTGAGAGTGTGTGTGTGTGTGTGTGTGTGTGTGAGAGAGTGTGTGAAAGGTCTTTGTTTGAATCATGTGTTGTTTGTGTCATGAGTCTCTGGCAGTGACACTCTGAGCTTTGCTCCAAACACAGAAAGCTGAATCTCTGACAGTTCTGACGGAACAATAACCGTTAAGATCTGAAATCACTAATATAAAGCAGATGAATGAATAATCCTGCTCAACATTTGATCTCTGTGATCTCACCAGGGCCAGAAGAAGGTCCCGGCTTTCACGCCCTGTTTCTCTGCCGTGATCCAAATCTGAGAAGACAAACAGTTTCAAATATTAAACATGAATCCACTATAAATAGGCTTTCCATGCAAACTCAGCTTGAATATTTATCTAGTGTTCACATGTGAAACAGAATCACATCTGCTTTACACCTTCAATGTGCAGATGACATTATAATATAATGTGATTGGCTGAGAGCCGTGTGTGGGCGGAGTCATGACTCACGGGCTGCCCGCCCCACCAGCGGTGATTGAGCTTCTCTCGTCCTCTCAGTTTGAAATGAGCTTTGAACATGGGATCATACATGGAGTTACACACGATCCCGTGAGACTCGGGATACAAACCCTGAGGAAGAACAAACCCAGCGTCTTAAACCAGCTCTGAAGCAAAGCATGCTGGGAACTATAATAATTTGTGATTTTCTCCATTAAGTGTAAAGAGTGTTCAGTGTGTGTGTGTGTGTGTGTGGTACCGTGGCCAGCGTGTAGAGGTTCGGGAAGGTTTTGGACGGGTACATGGGTCTCATTCGAGGGGCGTGAGTTCCACACGAGCCTGCCAAACAAACACATGAAAAGATGTATAAATAATGTTTTTGAGAACATTAAAGAGCAGATAACTCTGAACGAACGCTCTATTAACGTTACTGGAAGAACGTTTGTTCAACTCTTGAACGTCAGCTATCGTTCTGAGAGTGTCTGCAGTGAGGGATTGTGGGATCAGAGAGGAGATTCTGTACTCAGTTTGTGGATGTTGGGTAAGACGCTCTTTCCTTTCTTCATGTAAGAGGCGCGGAAGCCGTCCAGAGACAAGATGATCAGAGGAGGACGCACAAACCTTCAACATCAACAAATGTGTTTACATTTACGCTCTTATACAAGAGAGAGAGAGAGAGATTCATGACGACTGTCAAACAAACGCTGCACTTTATTCTGCATTTAAAGCACTATAAACACCGTCACTCACCCTGCAGGGCATTCTGGGCTCTGAATCTCCTCACAGTCGCCCTCCAGCCATGAGCTGTCGCCTACAACACACACACACACACACACACACACACACAGTTTCAACGTCCCGCCATTACACATGTGGAATTGTTTTGAAAACTTCTGATGTCCTGTAAGTCTGTGAGATGAGTGTGTGTGTGTGTGTGTGTGTGTGTGTGTGTGTGTGTGTGTGTGTCACTGTGACAGTGTTCCTACACATTTTCCATCTCAAAATTTCATACTTTTCCAGAATCAAACTTCCAAACTTCTCTGTATATTTTCAGACCATATTTAACATGGTTCATTCAGCATTATTTCCAGCTTTATATCTGGTATTATAGTACAGTCATCTGTAAATATTTGTATTTTCATTGATTTTCTTGAAGTGACAACATACAGATCCCCTAAAATAAAAAAATATATATACAAACTTTTGCATGCACACAAGAAACTTTTATGTGTTCTCGAGAAACTATTCACGGGAATTTTTACACATTACAATTTCTAGTTTATATATACTATAATCTATTTGCATCATTGTGTTTCCATTCACCTTTTTTTATGTGCATTTTGGGATATCGCACTAAAAAACAGTAGCCAAGATGCGCATAAATTCTAAAAATGTGCATAAAAAATGAACCGAATTTGATAATTTGTTTTATGCGATACAAAAACATGCACATAAACTATGATGGAAACGCTTTTACTGAATACTTTGCGATGATACAGCATAACTGGACCGATCTGGTTGCAGAGCAGTTTTGGTTCAGTTTAATTCCCTCCAGAAGCGTCGCACACGATTGTGTTCACAAACACGTGATCACATGACAGCGTTTATCGTGTTTAGTCTGCGCGCAAGTAATTTATTATTTACGGAAATTATTATATACAGTGGCGTCTACTGCAGCAACTTCCATTTTTCCCAGTGATATTTAGCACCAATTTATTCCCAAATTCTTTATGCGATATTCCAAATTGTAAGTTAAATTTGCAACTTTGGATGGAAAATAGCTCCTGTCATCTTACTCTGAAGAAAACGAGAGCATGGATGCACATAATTAATCTAAAATGTGGCTTTATTTACAGTAGTACCCCTGATATCAAGGCCTAATGTCCACTAACAGGGGAAGAAACCATCACACATAATGAGCTGATGGCACAATACGGCTGAGTTTATTGTCCTGTTTGCCAAGTTCAAGGGTCTATAAAAAAGACAGATACTGTAAAAAAGTGTTCAAAATGTGGCTTTTGTTTGGGCAGAACATCATATTTCAAGGTCTGCTTTAACACACACTCTGTGACGGCCAAGAAACCACATTACGAAACGGGCTGATGGTGCAATATTGTCCTATATGCTGAGTTTAATGGTTTCTCGTGCACAACAAAGTCTGTGTGTTTTTATTTTTGGTGCTAAGAATATCATGAGAAGAAACCCAAAACGCTTTATAAGTGAATTCATGTTTGACAATCACTAATGAATCACTAATCAGCTGCCATTAAAACACACTTGATAAAGTATGATGCATTTATTTTCATTATATTCTTTCTTTTCTAGTATAGAAAACTAAATAGGGGCAATAGTCTGGAAATGCAAATATTTTTTCATTTTTTCCAGACCTGGAAATTACTCCAATCAAATTCCATACTTTTCCTTATTTTTCCAAACTGCGTAGGAACCCTGCTGTGAGATGAGTGTGTAAGTGTGTGTGAGTGAGTGTGTGTGAGTGAGTGAGTGTGTGTGTGTGTGTGTCTGACCGGTGCACAGTGATCTGTAGTTGGTACAGCAGTCTCCTCTCTGCAGACAGTCATCTGAACACTGACAGGCGTAATCCTCGTTCCGTGTCTCTCCACAGCGCTGCTGAGAACACTCGAACCCTCCCGCTGAACACACACACACACACACACACACACACACAGAACAGCATATCTAAACAAATTTCTGCTTGATGGCAGTGTGCATTCATGTTCAAATATTCAAATATTAAAATGTTCAAATGTTAAGAATGTTTAGAAATTTGTGCTGTAAAACAAGACAAAAACATTGTCATATTTTGCAGTGTTTATCTTTGATTTGACTTCTTTTACAGTAAAATTCAGCTGAACTTTTGCATTTCACAGGGTTCAGACTTTCTAGATCAGGAATTCCCAATCATTTCTTCGTCAGCTGAACCGCTCTGAGATCAAATATCTCTGCAAATCAGTTTCAGAAGTGTTGAGTTGTGATAAGTCGTGTAAGTAAGGTGTGTATCTCATGTTTCCTCTCACCTGTCTTGAGACACTGCTGGTCGAAGTCGGAGCAGCAGCTCAGGTACGTCTTGCACAGATTATCACACCTGCAGCTGGGCGGCTCCGCCTCCTTCAGCTCGAAACAACGACCCTGACACGACCCCGAGAAATCTGACGTCACACACACACACGGTTCGTCAGAATGATGCGATACACACACACACGAGTGATGAACATACAGACATGTGACGACGATCTGACCTCTGATTGGTGGAGGAGCGTCATCCGCTTCTCCTGACGACTGACCGGCCTGGAACACGTACGCCTCACAGACGGCCAGCGCCAACACACACACCACCTGTCAGACACACACACACAAGGTGTTATATTAGGAATATAGTCACAGTTAAAGTCTTGAAGCGCCTCAATAATAATAACATTATGAAATATGAAAGACAGCTGAACAGAGTTTACTATAGAGTATTTCAGTGGACTTCATTCCGCAGTTATTTTTCCCATTGGGATTAAAAAAAAAGGTCTTCTTTAAAGTTATAATCCATAAACCAAACCAACCTGTGAGGTTTTTATGAGGCTGTTTTATGAGATTCACCCAAATATATTTACACATTTACCCATTTAAACAATAATTTCTAATTGTTTTTTTCATCAGTAATGAACTTCACTGTCTTTGATTCAACTGAAAGCATTTTCCCTTAAAGATTGAATAATGATTTTATATTATAATAATTTGTAAATGATTACATATAGAAACAACAAATTTGACTATAACTGTAATTACGTTTGTCATGCAATAAATATTACCGATTTACTGAACAAAGGATTAAGATCGTTTTTTTTTATTATATTTTATTTTAAAAAAATATATTTTTTTTACTCACAATTTCTACCCTTTAAAATATATTAGAGCTTGGCCTAACTAGAATAAAAATGTACATGGGTGAATGTCATGACGCTATTTTTTTTTGCATGTATATGATTTAATTAAATTTAAAAGGGTTAAAATTTCAAAATAATGTTGCAAATTACTTGCATACACTCTCTTTTTTAAGGATCAAGTCTAAAATTTCTGGTTTTAATTCATTTTGAGAGAATATTTGGGGATGATTGCAAAAATGTCAATGTGGTGTAACCGTAAAAAACCTTGTACCAAATAGCTGATCTTGTTCAAAACAGGTGAAATTCTCAATAATAATTCTCAGTAAATAAAAGTAAATGGAACACAATTGTTCTGGATATTATAATTAATTTAGGGAATCATGCGAGTCAAGTCAAATTCCTGAAGTGTCAAGGTGGTGTAACCATCATTCAAGGAGCTATTTTGATAAAATTGTGCAAGAAGACCATGAATATTAACTTTTTGAAATATTCCCACCAAGGCCAAGTGCTGACACAGGTGTCCATGACAAATATGATCTTAAATTGAAAAAGTCAAATGGTGTAACCGGCTACAAGCCTTTCTGTTAGGAGCCAACTGATTAAAGACGTGATATAAACTAACCTACTATTTTCAACTATTTTTATGTTTATTTTCACCTTTTTTAAACAAGATCAATTATTTGGTACAAAGTTTTTACGGTTACACCACATTGACATTTTTGCAATCATCCCCAAATATTCTCTCAAAATGAATTAAAATTAAATTATAGACTTGTTTGTCACTATTCGAGAATATAAGTAAAGCAAGTAATTCATGAATTTATTTTGAAATTTTAACCCTTTTAAATTTAATTAAACCATATGGACACACACACACACACACAAAAAGTGTTTCATCATTATAAAAATAAGAGATTTGATTAATTTCCATGACGTTTCCAGGTCTAGAAATCACACTTTTAAAGTGAGGAGTCCTTATACATCCAGGTTTTCCAAGACCGTGTGAATCTTGGTTCTTCATAGATAATAAACATTTGTTGTAGGGGTGAAATAAAAGTAGATTTTTAGTTGTTTTAGCTGATTTTATAGCTTGTTTTGTCATTTTAAGGCCCTTTTAAAGGTGCCCAAGAATAATTTTTCACAAGATGTAATATAAGTCTAAGGTGTCCCCTGAATGTGTCTGTGAAGTTTCAGCTCAAAATACCCCATAGATTTTTTTTAATTAATTTTTTTAACTGCCTATTTTGGGGCATCATTAAATATGCGCCGATTCAGGCTGCGGCCCCTTTAAATTCTCGTGCTCCCCGCCCCCGGAGCTCGCGCTTGCCTTAAACAGCATAAACAAAGTTCACACAGCTAATATAACCCTCAAAATGGATCTTTACAAAGTGTTCGTCATGCAGCATGTCTAATCGCGTAAGTATGGTATTTATTTGGATGTTTACATTTGATTCTGAATGAGTTTGATGGTGCTCCGTGGCTAAAGCTAACATGCCACACTGTTGGAGAGATTTATAAAGAATGAAGTTGTGTTTATGAATTATACAGACTGCAAGTGTTTAAAAATGAAAATAGCGACGGCTCTTGTCTCCGTGAATACAGTAAGAAACGATGGTAACTTTAACCACATTTAACAGTACATTAGCAACATGCTAACGAAACATTTAGAAAGACAATTTACAAATATCACTAAAAATATCATGGATCATGTCAGTTATTATTGCTCTATCTGCCATTTTTCGCTGTTGTTCTTGCTTGCTTACCTAGTCTGGTGCTTCATCTGTGCACAGATCCAGATGTTAATACTGGCTTGTGTAATGCCTTGAACATGGGCTGGCATATGCAAATATTGGGGGCGTACATATTAATGATCCCGACTGTTACGTCACAGTCGGTGTTATGTTGAGATTCGCCTGTTCTTCGGAGGTCTTTTAAACAAATGAGATTTATATAAGAAGGAGGAAACAATGGAGTTTGAGACTCACTGTATGTCATTTCCATGTACTGAACTCTTGTTATTCAACTATGCCAAGGTAAACTCAATTTTTGAATCAAGGGCACCTTTAAAGGTTTAATAGTGGCCCCGGGGCCCTGGATGAGAGCCACTGGATTACTGGCAGTGTGTGTTGAGTGTGCACAGGGTTAACCGGGAGACGGTGTGTCAGGACGGGACGGGACGGGACGGGAGCGCCGGTTCCTCATCTGGTCATCTCTGACACTGAATTACATCATCAAACACTCACTGACCAACAAACGCTCAACATTAATACAAAGTTCCCTCAGAGTTATCCCATGAACGTTATTCATGGAACATTTTATTTCAGAAACATTTTAGTCGGATGTTCTTCTAACGTTTTTTAAATGTTCAGAAATAACTTAATGGAAACATTAGAATAACGTTCTTATGTTATTAGCTGGCTGATTATGCAATCACGTGCACCTCTCATTTGAATATATTTACATGATGTTTCACTGCCTGTGAATAATGACAATAATAATGCAAAGTTTAATCTACTCTAATTGAATTTCATATATTTTGATTTAGCCTGAATATAATAACAGACATTAATGAGATGCATTTATAATGACAGTGATTTCTGTACACTGTGACACTCTATACTTGTTAAATCATATTAAACACTCTTTTGCATGATTTGTTGTTCTGGAGATGTGAACACACTGGACAGTTCAATAGTTTGTATTTACACACCAGCTTGCGAAATCTGACCTGCAAACCGACCCACACCGAACAAACCCGAGATTTATTCCTAAACTCATCCAGTAACAGCTGCGACACTCCAGTGCTCGCTCTCCGCATTATTACCGCAGTGAGAAAGAGTTTTCTTCGCAATCTTACCAGTTTTCCCACGCTCATGATTCAACGCGAATCCTGCTGAATGATCGGGGCGCTCCGCTGCTGCTGCGCGCGCTCCTGCGTCTCTGCTCGTGACCCCAGGCGCGCGCCCTCAGACGTTCACTGCGCATGCGCGGAGAATGCGCGGGAGTTCACTCAGTCTCTGAGGCGATACGACGAATGGAGCGCTAGATCAGATTAGTTCTTTAAACGACGCAAAAGTCATCCAAAGTGTGAGAACTGACATCATTACTCTTTTTAATTAGTTTATATAACTAATTATGCAATTTTACCATTTAAAGGCTTTAATCAGAGGGTTAAATCAGAGAGTTTCGGGTAAGTACTCCACAGAGCTGCTCTGACATGCCGGAGATTCCCAGAAAAACTCTTCAGGAAAGAAGGAGCTCCAACATGCAGAGGTTTTCTTGGAAAACTGTTCATCCGTCTTGCAGCGCAATAAAGATGAGACAGGTGTGTGTTTTACCTGTCCTCAGGCGTGTTCCCGCACACACCGATGATTGACAGGTGAGATTGTTTTGAAGCTGACAGCCTCTGATTGGACGATTTCAACATCATCCCGCCCACCACTGTCTTTTTTATTTACTTAACATATATTTAAATTATTTTAATATATATAAATAATATATATATATATATATAAAAAAGATATATTATTTAAATATATCTAACATTT
>RJVU01056109.1:72351-84868 GCA_003731715.1 Anabarilius grahami | reverse complement strand
CTTTCTTCAAAAGCACTTATTGTATATGATATTATCACAGACAATAATCTAGATGTGCTGTGTTTGACAGAAACCTGGCTAAAACCGGACGATTACATTACTTTAAATGAGTCTAGCCCTCAGCATTACTGTTATAAACACAAGCCTCATCTGAAAGGCAAAGGGGGAGGTGTTGCTGTAATTTACTGTAATATCGTCAGTATAACTCAGAGGTCTAGTTTTAAAGTATAATTCTTTTGAAGTGATGGTGCTTTATGTAATGTTATCTAGTGTAAGTGACTAATCCTGTTTGACAGTTGTGCTGGCTACTGTTTACAGGCCACCGGACACCATACAGACTTTATCAAAGAATTTTCTGAATTAGCGGAATTAGTACTGGCTGTGGATAAAGTCCTAATTGTTGGTGCTTTTNACAGTTATTTTAAATTGTAATAATATTTCACAATATTACTGTTTTTACTGTATTTTTAATTAAATAAATGTAGCCTTGGTGAGCAGACGAAACTTCTTTTAAAAACATTACAAATCTTAGTGGTTCCAAACTTTTGGACTGTACTGTATGTAAAACACACATCAGAGTAAATTACACATTTGATTTAATTTTCTTCCAAACCACCAGATTTCTGAAAACAGTGTCTGTCCACACATCCACTGTTCACTCGGAGCTGGAAACGAGTCCGATGTCTGACGAAATCATGAGCGACACACAGCTGATTCTGAGGTAAGTTGATCTAATATTTACTGTTGTAGATTGATGTGGCTGACGAGAATAGATTGAGAACAATGTTTTCTGTATGATTTTCAGTATTTCTCTAGGCAGGTGTTTCATTTACTGTAGAATTAAACATACTGCTTTAGCCAAATTATTTGCATCATCAATGGAATAAAAAGCCCTTCTAGTGAAGTAAAAACGCTTTACATGATTTCTAATCAAAACACACAAAAATGCCTTTCCTCACAAACTGTGTTGATGCATCAGTGTTCAATAAAGAGAAGTATATTAATACTGTAATCATAAACCATGGGAGTAATGATAAAGCTAGGTTTCATTACACAAGCCTTTAGCCCTACATGAGATTCTGTCCTTCAGTGCTTCAGTTACAGTGAATCTGCATTCATTCGTTTGGTTTTTCCAGGGCCATTGAAGTGATTCCTGGGGCCTTCATCCGTCGATCAGGCCGTCGTTGGAGAAAAACTACAGCTTTTTCCTCTGAGGTGAGCTTCTGCTCCGAGTCATTCATTCTTTTGTCATGTGACAGACGCACGGGCTAGTACAGGAAACAGAGTTTATCTTTGATGTGATGTCATCGTCCATCTCGATTTTTCACCAATTTGTTAGACATCGCCCAACCCTAATGGAAACGTTAGCAAAACGTTCTTAGAACATATTTTTGTTAGCTGAGGAAATGTCATGGGTTTGCGTTCAAAAGCGCTGTCTTAAAGCAGATGCCGGTCTGGGTTGTAAAATCAGACACTTAAATAGTTTGATCTTTCTTTCTTTTCAATCTTGGCTGCTAAAATAAAATAAAAATATGGTGAGTTTTATAGCTCTGATTGAGTTAGTGTGGATTACAGTGCTTATTGTTTTCTGCTAATTTCTCTTTTTCTGATTCCTGGATTCCATTATAGAGTTCTTCTCCAGAAAACTCTGACCCTGTACTGACTTCTGACCAGATTTCTCCGTAAGTATATTTAAACTGATGTGAACTTTCACTGCTTTATATGCTGCTTCATCATGTGCTTCCTGTTACTAATTTGTTTTAAAGCAATGAGTTTTAAGGGTTAGTTCACCCCAAAAATGAAAATTCTGTCATTAATTACCCACCCTCACTTAACAAGTGATCGAGTCTCTTCAGCAAATGTGAACTAAACCGCTCGATTAATATGGATTCGTTTTATGATCTCTTTATGAACTTTTTGAAGTGTCACAGTGTCGGTTGTGCAGCTGTCTATGGAGGGACAGAAATCTCTCAGATTTCATCAAAAATATCTTCATTTGTGTTCTGAAGATGAATTAAAGTCTTACAGGAACGGCATGAGGGAGAGTAAATAATGACAGAAATTTCAGTTTTGGGTGAACTAACCCTTTAAGAGAGTTTTACTGGATCAGCAAAACAGATAGATAAGTTCTTTACTTGAGCATAACTGTCAAGAGAAATATGAAATATAGGCTACAGAAACAGTACAATAGATTGGAAGCACCAAGACACTGAGTGTGTGAGTGTGTGTGTGTGTGTGTTCTTGTTTATATTACATCGTGGGGACCAGCCAGCGGTCCCCACGAGGGAAATGGATTAATAAACATACTAAATGATGTTTTTTTGAAAATGTAAAAATGCAGAATGTTTCCTGTGATGGTTAGGTTTAGGGATAGGGGTAGTGTAGGGGGAGAGAATATACAGTTTGTACAGTATAAAAACCATTACGCCTATGGAGAGTCCCCACTAAGATAGCAAAACAAACCTGTGTGTGTGTGTGAGTGTGAGAGTGTGTGTGAGTGTGTGTGTGTGTGTGTGTGTGTGTGTGTGTGTGAGTGTGTGTGTGTGAGAAAGAGAGAGAGAGAGAGAGATATAATGACCCTATAGGTCATTTTTTAACCACCTTATTATGACCTATATTTACGTTTTATAATCATGCGCCCTCTAGCTGGTGTAAAAATAATGACAGTGTTACGTCTGTTGTCATGAAATGACGTATGACTGTCGTTACCAATCAAAATGCGTGTTCATTTAAATGCAATGTGTGGACTTTTTACATGGTCCCTTACCCACCATTTGTCCTATTTCCATTTAGCAAAACTCATTTTTTTATTAACAGCTACACCCACCCCACCCCTAAACCTAGCCTTAGTGATTTATAGTGCATCCCACGATTGCATGATCACATGATTACATATTGTTACTGCAATGCTCTGCCAATTGAGCTACACGAAACCCGAAATGTGACGCAGATAAAAGGGAAGAATGCATTAAAATGAAAGTGTCCTGTTGTCGATAGGGGCGCAACTTTAGCAAACGCTCTTATGGGTCGTATTTCAGGGAAGTGACAAACGATCCGTAGGTGTATTGGTTGGAGGACATGTTGATATATTCTGCTGTTACAATGTGTATTAATTTCTGATCTTTTCATAGACATCTGTCAGGAATTGAACATGAGAAGATGGATCAAGGCTGTGAAGATTCTGTTTGCAAATGCAAAATCTTGAGTAATAAACTCAAATCCTTGAAATATCTAATTAATCAAATTACAAATGCTAATTATTGTAAAGAGAAATTTTATCTTGAAGAAAAATATAATCACATTTTTAATAGGTTTTTTAAAAATCTTAAAGTTGATGTTGATAAATCAAATCAGTTTGCTTTTGTGATTTTTATAAAAAAAGATGGCTCATATGATAAGGATGTTTGGGACAACAAATCTAATAGCACAGAAAAATGTCCAAAAGTGTATAAGCCTGAGCCAAAAGTTCAAAAACATAGTGAAGATGATATATTTGTTTTACTAAAAGAAATTCTTAGTAAAAGTGATTGTCCGTATAAAGAAGCACTGATATTTTCTTTAAATAGTCCCTGTTTAGCAAGACCCAACAATACGTCCTGCAAGGATCAAGCCATTGATATCGCAGAGAAACTACATGAAAAGCACGGAATGAAAATGATCATTGGCTTTTATAAGCCCTGGGGCATTAATGGTCCATATGAAAAGATTTTACCTTATAAGCCTCTTAAAGTTTGCACTTATACTTTTAACTCCCAAACATTCAAAAGCAATGATAGAAGTGTCTCCAGCAAAAAAACTGAAAAGAAAAGAGAAGTTGATGTGGAATTAGTAAACCCGATTTACAACAAAGTAATTCCAGATGCACAAAATGAACCATTCTCAATGGACGATATTATAAACAGACCAAAATGTAATCTTCAACCATTTTTTAAGAAAATATTCAACCCTAAAAACAAAGAAAAACTTAAAGACATTGTATTGAATTTATTTAGACATCAAAATCTACATAAAACTTTTGATGATTTCAAAAAACATGGTTTAGAAATGTTTGAGAAATGTATGAAAGGAACATTAGCTCTTTTAATTGATGACGATTATGATGATTCATATTTATCTGATCCTTTAAGTGATGATGATTATAATGCAGATTCATATAAAGATATCTTCAGATATCTGCAGAAAGTTTTTTTCCCTTGGTGGGCTGAAAAAGTGGAATGTGCATCCAGTAAGTTTTTAAATGAGGAAACCAGTTGTTTTCTACAAGAAAGTGCTGTTTGTCATTCCCTTACAGACATAAAAGACATAGAACATTATTTTGTTATTGGTTATGTCAAAAAATCTGATGTGAACATATAAATAAATGTGCAAATTTGACTCTATGACTGTTGTTGTGCAGTATTTTTTATTTATTATGACTGTTAGAATAATGAACATGTTTTGTTAGATTAATATCATGGAAACATGATGCAGTAAGAGCTGGTAAACTCTGAAAAGATCATCATTTTACTTATTTGTCTTCTCATGTAAGCATCTTCTGTAGGTTTTGAATTACAGTATTAAATGAAAAACTGGTATTTAAACAAAATAAGAAAAAAATTACACATCATTTTCAAAATATTTTCTTTACAACATGATTTTCCTCTTTTGCAGAGATTCTGTCCTGTGGTTCATATTTAGGGTCCAATTCTCACTATTAACTATTAACTATGACATTTGCCTCAATAAACTCATAATTACTGCTTATTAATAGTTAGTAAGGTAGTTGTTAAGTTTAAGATTATGGGATGTAGAATGTCATGCAGATTAAGGTATTAATATGTGCTTTATAAGTACTAATAAACAGCCAATATCATAGTAATATGCATGTTAATAAGCAACTGGTTAATAGTGAGAATTGAACCCTAAAGCGTTACCTTAGTCGTACATTTTTTGATGTATTTAAAAAAAATAATAATTAAGATTGCTCTTTTTTGTTCAGTTTATATGGTATATGATGAAAGTCAGTGGCGTGCTTCAGAAATCTGAGTGTGTGACTCCAGACCTTCATGTTTGATTTCCATGTGAGTGTATGAGATTGAGATGAAGTTTCTCCTCTGCGAGCGTGTGTGTGTGTGTGTGCGTGTGTGTGTGTGTGTGTGTGTGTGAGTGTGTGTGTGTGAGAGACACCAATCTGAAGCAGTTTAGCATAAACAGTTTTAATGTCAGATGAAATCAGCTTTAGCCGTTAAACAGAGAAATACACTAAACTACAGAATAACAGAGAAAACAAGAACAACTGATTTATAGATCAGATGATTTTACCAGGATAAAAGAGAGAAAACAAATTACTAATTTACTTTTGAACGTTTGAATTTTTACATTCAGTTTGTCTTCAAATTGATATCAAGATCTTGAAGACATTTTTCTCNTTTTCTCGAATGTAAAAACTATATATGACAAGTTTATATATAATATAACATAATGTAATATTCAATATAATATAATATTTTAAATAGTATTTCAATATAAATGAGAAATAATAACCTATTATAAATAGATTAATAATAATCAAAATAAAAATTATAGTTTCATGTATGATATAATATTGTATGTTGATAATATTTCTTATAATCTAATATTTTCAGAAAGTGAAAGCATTGAAAAGCATCAGATGAATATTCCAGCACAAGCATCTGAACTCTATTAATGTCAGATGATCAGTCTGTGGTTGATCTCTGGTTTTGGTCTCCACGACGCAGAATCAGACTCTTCTCCACAAACACACTCAAACGGCCCTGAAACGAGAGACGAGACGCTTTACATCAGTGAATGTCACTGTACATCAACCTCCTTCATTTCTCTCATTTCTTCTTACTAGGTGACAGTGAAGAGGATGATGATGATGATGGACAGGATGATGAAGACGCCGTCATTAGTGCTCTTGTTTCCAGCGTTATTAGTGCGCTGCGATTCTGCTCAAAAACACAAAATAATTACTGACTGTAATCTGTTATTCATCATTTCATTCCTCACTAATATTGCTTTGAGTGTAAAGTGTCTTGTTGCATCTTTCTTCATAATAAATGACGTTTAAGTGTGAATGAAGTGTTCTGATATTATTATTGTTTCATAATTCAAACACTTTCTCACCTGGAGCTGTGGTGAGATAATCTGAAGACGGACAGAGATCTGATGGAGCAGAAAATACTGATTAATCTGGACAATAATCACATCACATATTTGATCTTAAGATTTTAATATTTATGTGTAATAATAACAATATCTTATTAATCAAATTAAATACCCATATGATATTTTATGCTAATGATGTACATTAACATTCAAAGGTTGAATAGTAAATCAATACTTTAATTCATCAATGATTAAAAGTGACAGTAAAGACATTAATAATGTTACAAAAGATTCTATTTTAAATAAATGCTGTTCTTTTGAATTTCTATTCATCAAAGAATCCTGAAAAATAAAATGTATCAGTTTCCACAGAAATCTGAAGCAGCTCAACTGTTTTCAACATTGATAATAAATCATCATATTAGAATGATTTCTGAAGGATCATGTGACACTGAAGACTGGAGTAATGATGCTGAAAACTCAGCTATTTCAGTTTACTATATATTAGAAAATAGAAAATGAGAATTTTTGGGTTTTGCACTCACCGTTACAAGGCACCATTACAAAGTTCTGCAGAGAGACAGTGTTGAGAAGAATGAGAAACACTTGAATTATATATTAACACTGAATAGTCTTCATCACACATCATTAATGTGACGGACTGTACAGAATTCCTCACCTCCGTTGATGCACACTCCATCTGGAAATTAATCTCGGTGTGTCTCTCTTTCAGAACAAGCTTCTGTGGTTCTGCATGCTGGACTCTACTCAGAACCGTCGCTCCAGTCTCGTCCACCACCACTATATCCTACAGACACACAGTCAATGCTGTGAACGCTCACCGTCAATGCTTTTGAGTTTATTAAACATTACACTCATTAATGCTCATTAAATCACTCCACTGAGGCTGGATTATCTTCTCATGTTTCCATGACAGAAAATGCAGTGAGCTAAGGCTTGTTCATGTTTATGATTGGTCCAGTGCACTGTTTCATACAATATATGGAAGAGAGACTTTATATCATAAAGCCTTCATATACAGTCTTGAGAACAGTTTACATCATACTAAACAATGAATAGAACATCAAAACCCAAAGCATGATGAAGAAATCATAATTTACCAAATCATAAGTTAAAATAAGATAAAATTTCATTATGATGAAATAAAAACTCAAAATTATAACATAAAAAGTTGAAATTATGACATGGAGAAAAAAAGTTTAGAGTCATTATTAATTTACTTTTGTTATAATTTTGAATGATAATTTACTCTTTTTGTCACACTTTCAACTTTATCTCATAATTGACTTAGTGTGTCATCATTTTGACTTTTTATCTCATAATTATGTTTTTTCATGTTATTTTATATCTCATGTGTCCTCCATGTGTGATGCTCAGACTCACGTCAGCGATCCATTCTGTGACACAGGTGGGATCCGGAGCGTCGCTCAGCTGACAGGAGGTCGATCCGTTGCTGAAATCTCTCCTGCAGCAGGTGAGAGCGTCCCGTCCAGACGGCAGCGCCAGCAGACCTACAGGAACCAGATCACAGTGGTCTGCGCATGATCTACAGCTGGAGCTCAAGCACGCTAAAGGCTGATTTAAGCTGAATTTATACTTTCGCCTGGCTCCGTACCGCGAGTCTCCGCTGACTGTGTGCGCACCTCTCCAAACGGACAAGACGTTTATACTCGACGCACTCGCCGTTGTTCTATTTTTTGAAATGACGGGGCGACTCTGAGAAATTGTTGTCTAGATCAGCAGTAAGCAGCAGTGAGAAGAAGAAAAGGTACATGTGACGATGTTTATTCTAGTTTGCACTTAACCAAAACCACACTGCAAAAAGAACTGTGTGAAACCCAGTAAGCCTTGAGATTATTACTAACAATGGCGAGCATGTAGAGTATAAACGTCTCGTCCATTTGGGGAGGTGCGCACACAGTCAGCGGAGGCTCGCGGTGCAGAGCCAGGCGAAAGTATAAATCCAGCTTAACAAATGTTCAACACCTGCACATCTGCTTCATCTCCGTTGACACCATCACTGACACAGACGCTCGTAACGGCTGTCATTTTTAAAAGAAAACATCCCTGAATGCCAACATGAACAATAGCTTCAGGGAAATTTACTTTCACTTCTGAATGAATTAACGAGACCAAGTTTAAAGTTTTTTCTAACTACAGAAGAAAGAACAAACATCTCTTACATGAACACATTAGAACGTAACTTCTGATCCTCTGTTTGTGAGCCATCGAGAACTCCAACTCTACCAAGAACTTCAGACCTGTGAGAGGAAAAAAACAAAAGTAAAAGAGATTAAGGAGTGAAGAGGGTATGACTCAATAACATGCATACAGGAGCTTTATCTGTCCTCTCTCTCTCTCTCTCTGTGTGTGTCTGTCATAATAAATATTAAAACAAGATGATCTGTTGAAATATGTGAGATGTATGGTTTATTCAAACTGCAAACATAAAACTTTATGTTTTATTGACAAAGTTCGGCGGAGCACGTTTAGATAATTAACACGATTTGTACTTGATAAAACAGTCTAAACTGTCAGAAGGACTGGAGGAGATCGAGTGTGACGGGTTATTAGGTCATGTTGATCATGTGGGAAGGTCTGTTATTGTTTTCACACTTGTTTTGTCACACTGGGATCTCAGCTGTCATTCAGACTGTACGACAGTCAAGACGCGTTAAAAACGGACGTGCGCATGAAAACTTGTCCGGAGTTTTACATCATCAACCCACACATTCGGTGACAGTGAGCCGCATTAAACGCAGGACTGAAATGGTGGCTAACAAAGACATCTCTAGCATTCATTTTGATCACGGCTTGTCTAGAAAAACGAAGACAATTTGACGTTTGTCATAGGAGAAGTCACAGTGCAGGACTGTGTGCCAAATCTTCTGACACTGCCGGAATTACGTCTGAGGAAAAATTTTATTGCAACGGTCATTAATCGACATTAAATGTCAAACTAGCGATCAAAGACTACAAAGACTTTAGGATTTTCAAAATTTGTCTCAGATGACCAAATCATGGCCAAAATTGCACAGTTTGCAACTTAGGATGTAAATCGGGACTTAAGAGTTAATCATCATGTGAAACACCTGCAGAGACGGATAGAAGGGTTTTTGGTTCTCTGATTTCTTCTGTTACCATCTTTGGTTTTCTGTTATTTTGGGTTGCTTTGTTGTGATTACTTGTTTGCTTTATGTATTAGTTTAGTTTGGGATTTTATGTTTTGCAGGCCTGGTTGTTATGTTGGAACGTGTCTATTATTTTGTGTTTATTATGTTTTTTATTTACTTTCCTGTAGTGGTGCTTAAGTATGTTTTGTTTATAAATACTTTTTGATTCACTTTCTTTGTCGTCGCCTCCCTCATCTCTCAGGTTCATGACTAATCGCTCAAACACGTTCGTGGAATCCATAACAAACAAGGAAGACTTGTGGAAATAGAAATGGGAATTGACCGGCAGCTGACTCACTGATTTTACTACAATCATTATTTCACATCTATTGGCAAATACTTTAATGATTAGTCATAAAAAAAGGATGTGTGATAATGAATCAGCAAATCTGAAAAAAAAAACTAGCTGAAAATTTTAAATATCTTGGTTTAAAAAAAAAAAAATCCCTGTTTTATTTAAAATACAATACTTGGGTCTCTTTTTCTAAACTTTTCAGACAGTGAGCACAACATAAATCTATGTGGGATAAACTGTGGATCATTTATCATTGCTTTGGCACAAAATGCATTCAAGAACAACATCTTTCAAATTACTTTAATTCTTTTCTCACTTCGAAAACAAACGGCAAAACTCAGTGTACCTACAGGCCAATTTGCACATGCTTACATACTGTTTTCAAAACTGTTCAACTTGAGCTCAAAACAACAACATAATACAAAACAAGACAGAAATATGCTGTATTTCGACAGTAATATTGTAATGAAATATATTCTGAATCTAAAAAATCAAATACTATCAAAGCAATTAGATAAAACTGAACACCAAGCATTAGTCTTTCAATTTCATTATCAACCATTCAGAAGGGAAAAACTTCTGAATAATTTTGTACTGTTATGTAAACATGGTTCATGTAACATAAATTGCAGTGAATTATAGACAATAGAGAGAAATTGTTAGGCTGCATAGATCAGGTCAGGCGGAACCGGGAACACTTCCCATAACACCTGATGTACTCGCTACATCATAAGAAGAATGGCATCTACGCTAATATTAGTCTCCGTTTATTCCGAGGTTTACCGAAGTCTGCCAGATCCAGGCCGTATCCAGATGAGATGAAGGACCTGCATCTAGACATGATGATAACGCAGCCCTGACGTTTCAACTAAACTACCTCCTGCGAAGGCCTCCTTCCCTTTCCTTTCCCTACGTATAGATAAAACGTTATCAAAATTATTCCATTTCACATAGATCCATGGAAACGACTAATTATTCAGTGTTATGCGGACCAGACAAGTAATTTGGCAAATATCACTAAAAAGACTAAGCGTCTGCACACATAGGCTACACATTCAAATGGCATACCTACAGACTAAACATGTAACTGAACGGCAAGAACGCATTAAAAGTCTTCTGCTTTCAGTTATAAAGTGTCATTTAAGGTGTTTGTGATTTTAACACATAGCCTAGATGTTTTACCACTTGCGTGAGCAACGTAATATATAGATCTAAAGTGTTACTTTATATAAATATAAAGTAATGAACTGAATAAAAACTTTAAAGGAGCATTCCTTTCTCGGACAAAACTGGACGCGCTCTCTCTCTCTCTCTCTCTCTCTCTCTCTCAGATATTAGTGTGCGCGCTCAAACTTTGTCCTCCTGCATGTTGCCAGAAGCGCAGCTTTATAGTGTGTGCAGAAACATTAATCTGCGCATATGCAAAGTTTGTCAACGAATGTAAATCAATATTTACATAACATAACAGCAGAAAATATCTGTCTCACACGTGTCCCGAAAATTCACATATAGCTCCTGTCCTGCAACAGATCAATAGCACCCTGTTAATGATGGACGTGACTGATCGCAGCATAGTTCCTGAAACAAGCATTTTCTGTAAAGATGATTTGAAACAATGTCTTGTGAAAATCGTGATATAAATTAACTGAATTGATCTGATCTGTCACTCACCATCCCGCGCGCGCTGCCTGCCGGACTTCATTCATGAGCGCGGTGCGCGCGTTTATATAGGATGACACCCGCCCTGCCCTGAATCAACCGCATCGAGAAAAACCCACTCATCAGAATACCAGAGAGGTGATGCTCATGAATATCACGAGTGATGATAGTGATTGTTCTGAAATCACTGAGACTTTAAGATAAACAGCTGAAAAAAGCCACATTGATGGAGAAATCCGACCCACATCTACAGACCATAAGATCACAGCCAGATATAAAGATTTATTTATTTTTTAAAATTGTTTCAGAACGTTCAGAGAACATTCAAAAGTAACGTTTACTCAATGATTGAAGAATGATACAATGTAAGGTATCGTAGTTTTTGTTTCCAGGTTCTGGTTGAACGGCTGTCAAATGCTGTTATCAATTAATTACTGATCTGAATAATGACTGTAGAGCTGCTGTACCGCAGAATCTGAATTTGTCTCATATTTGAAGTTTGCATCATTGATTCTGATATTTTCCTGTTTATTACAGTGAAGCTGCTTTGAAACAATCTGTATATAAATAATGTGTGATTGAATTCTTGAACAAAGAATATTAGAACTGTGTATGAACTTGATCCCCGATTCATTTCTATGTGTTTTTGACAGTAACTGTATAAATGATGCAGCAGCAGTATTGGTTAAGAGCTCTTGCGCCCCCTGTCCGCTGAAGATGGAAATACAGCAGATTAATTCAGATCACTCAGTCTGGTGCTTCATGTCATACAGTGTCAACACATCAGGGTTATTATAGTTACAGAAACTAAAACTACAATTAAAACTATAAATGAAATAAAATACTGTTTAAAGGCAGGGTAGGCAATTTGTTTTATAAACATTTTTTGTTATTCTGGTTGAAACTGGTTGTACTAAAATGTGTTTGTGTGTTTGTGTGAGAGCGGTGTGTGTGTGAAATGTAAGAACATCCATTCAGATCCGCTCTGATGGATAGATCTGTTTAGATTCACTCTGACGGACAACAACAGCTACAAAAAACTCCCTAGGACTTCCTTGCTCTTCCATCCAGATAGCAAAATTCTGTCTTTTCCTGTTTTTATTTCATTTCTAATGTATTTTATATCTTTTATGTATCATCTTTTTTACTGTTATTTCTATTCCTTATGTTCTATTTTTATTATTCTTCTTTATGTGAAGCACTTTGAATTACCATTGTGTATGAAATGTGCTATACAAATAAAATTGCCTTGCCTTGC
>RJVU01056109.1:55906-72067 GCA_003731715.1 Anabarilius grahami | reverse complement strand
GATAAATAAACTACAGCTCGTACAAAATGCAGCAGCTAGAGTTCTTACTAGAACTAGGAAGTATGACCATATTAGCCCAGTTCTGTCATCATTGCATTGGCTTCCTGTTAAACATCGTATAGATTTTAAAATCTTGCTAATTACTTACAAAGCACTAAATGGTTTAGCTCCCCAGTACCTAAGCGAGCTCTTAATGCATTATAGTCCTTCACGTTTATTGCGATCTCAGAATTCAGGCCAGCTGATAATACCTAGAATATCAAAATCAACCGCAGGCGGAAGATCCTTCTCCTATTTGGCACCTAAACTCTGGAACAATCTTCCTATCACGGTTCAGGAAATCTAGACTAAAAACACATCTGTTTAAACTTGCATACACATAACACATTATCTACTATAATTCAAATCATGTAAATTGTTAGGCTGTATAGATTAGGTCAGCCGGAACAGGGAATACTTCCCATAACACCTGATGTACTCGCTACATCATAAGAAGAATGGCATCTACGCTAATATTAGTCTCTCTGTTTATCCCAAGGTTTGCCGGATCCAGGCCGTATCCAGATGAGATGAAGGACCTGCATCTAGACATGACTAAACTATCCCCTGCGAAGGCTTCCTTCCCTTTCCTTTCCCTATGTAAAGATAAAACGTTATAAAAAATATTCCACTTCGCATGGATGCGTGGAAACGACTAATTATTCTGTATTATGTGGGCCAGAAAAGTAATTTGGCAAATATCACTTTTTTAAAAAGACTAAGCATCTGCGCACATAGGCTACACATTTAAACACACAAACCTATAGACTAAACATGTAAATGAACGGCAAGAACACATTAAAAGTCTTCTGTTTTCAGTTAAAAGGTGTCATTTAAGCGGCCCCTAAGTTAATAATTAACAATTTTTACAATGGAAGTGATTCAATCAAAAACTTCCTTAAGCTCAATAATTACTTTTTTCCTAGAGCTGCTGTAAAGCCAAAACAATCTCTGTCCAATAATTTTCCTATTGTCACCGTGAAGCTGCTTTGAAACAATCTGTAGCATAAAAAGCGGCATATGAATGAAGATGACTTGACTGCACGTGGATGCGAACAGGTGTCCTGACATTTCATCCTACCGTCAGAGTGTCTTACCCGGGCTTACTGCACGTGCACACATCAATATCACATCATTTTCGTCATGATAAATAACACAAAATTACTGTATTTGCATTATTGTCGGGTAGGTGTAGACATTAATAAAGTACACGCTGATAAGCAGCATTTTTCGCTATCAATTTACTTGTTCTAACGATTAATGCTTTATTGTTATACCACCACTGTACTTGCATTATTATAAGGGTAGGTTTAGGGTTGGGGTAGGTGTAGATGTTAATAAAGCCATAAACCACATTAATATCACACTGGAAGCACAATCTGATTGGTAGCATTTTTCACTGTCAGATTTTGCTACCTACAGTTTCAGTGGGAAACAACAGCTGTTTGATAACAGACACTGGTTTTCTTTTAATCATAATGATCACAAATAACAGTTCTTGCACTAAGTGGCACAGAGCTCGTAGTGTTCGGGTGAGAGTGTATCAGCTGTTGCATGGAGGAATTGGATCCTTTTCACAGACTCTGATATAAGAAGATATATAAGAAACTCAAATTTGACACCTTTCCTCTGAGAAACCCATAGTTAAACCGAATGTTAATTAATATTATGAATTATTCAAAATATTAATTAATCTTAGAACAACTTTTTATTGAACATCGCTGTCTAATAACTTATATAAATTATATTAATAACTAATAATACTCTGTGTGTGTGTGTGTGTATTCTCCTCAGGTATATCTTACCTGAAGCTTTGCATCCGTGACCCGGTTTACACACGGAGTGTCTCTTGCAGAAGTGCTGATCCCAGTAGAATCCGGGCTCACATTCACAGACCCTGTTCACGGTTCCGTTGCACGGCCGAACGACCAGCTGATGATCCGAACACGAGTCGCACAGCAAACAGTGCGGGATGTAGTTCCAGAACTCCGTGAACAGACCCGCGCCGCACGGGACACATTCCGTGCCGCGGGAGCTCGTGCAGTGCGCGCGCAGGCGGGACCCCGGCGCACAGCGATCGCACTGAAGCGCCTCTCCGGTGACCGGATCGATGCGCCGGTAAGTGGGAACACCCCCCGCCGCCACTGCCGACAGAGCCGGCAACACCAACACTGTGAAGAACAACTAGAGAAAGGAAATGACTGTTAATGATGGACCATGACACTGCCGGACTTCATTCATGAGGGCGGTGCGCGCGTTTATATAGGATGACACCCGCCCTGCCCCGAATCAACCGCATCGAGAAAAACCCACTCATCAGAATACCAGAGAGGTGAAGCTCATAAATATATCACGAGTGATGATAGTGATTCAGCAAAAGATAACATTGTTTGAGATATCTGAGTTATGACAACTTGACATAAACCATGACAACATAACCTGTCATAAACATGTCATAGCAGAGTAATTATCAAACTGAAACTACTTTGGTTTTTAACATTAATATTACATTACATTATTTTGGTAACACTTCAGTATAGGGAACACCTATATAAACTATTAACTATGACTTTTCCCTCCATAAACTCCTAATTTACTGCTTATAAATATAGTTAATTGTTAAGTTTAGGTATTGGGTCGGATTAAGAATCTAGAATAAGGTCATGCAGAATAAGGCAATATGTGCTTAATAATTATTAATAAATAGTCAATATTCTAGTAATATGCATGCTAATAAGCAACTAGTTAAAATACCCTAAAATAAAGTGTTACCATTATTTTATAACAGTGTCATTTTTTTAAGAAGTTCTACTATCTGACCTTCTGTTGGAGGAAACTTAAAAAAAAAACTAAAATGAAAAATATTCATGACGCTGTTATAAAATTATTTGTCAGAGTATTGTCACTTAATGACATTTTAATGACAAGTTCAATTTGTACCACTGTAGTTGAGATCAAGATACATATTCATGACACTGTTATAATGGCCTCATGTCAAAACCACCCACATGACAGTTTAATGTTAACCCATAAAGCTAAATAATGTCAAGTTGTCATGACAAAGACACTGACAGGTTATGATGTATTGGTTTATGTCAAGTTGTCGTAACACAGACATCTCAAACAATGTCATCTTTGCATTAAAAATGACATAATTGAGCGAATGACACTTAATGACAGTTGTCATAAACATGCATAAAACACGTGTCACGTCATGATTATGAAGGTGTCATGTCAGTCTTATGCACACCCCTTCAAGTAAAGTGTTACCATGTCGTTGTCAACACATCAGGGTTATTGTAGTTACAGAAACTAAAACTACAATTAAAACTATGAATGAAATAAAACACTGTTTAAAGGCAGGGTAGGCTATTTGTTTTATAAACATTTTTTGTTATTCTGGTTGAAACTGGTTGTACTAAAACGTGCATATGTCTTCTGTGGAAGTCTCGGTCGGAATGTGATGATGTCTTACCTGCCTGTTGACGTATGTATGACGTTCAATACACAGAGCCACTAACCGCAATTACATCTAATAATGAACATAAACAATGTTACGGGAACACCGGGATAAAATCCCCCTTAAAACAAAGCATTCAGCCCAACATGCATGTGTGAACTTTGATTTCTGATGTAAAAAATGCAGAAGCGCTGGTTTTTGTTCTTCTACAAAGAGGAAACTTTCTCTTCTAACATTTCTTTTTTTATTTTCAACTACCATGCAGTTTACACCAGAAAGACTTGGGAGGCAAGATAACATAACAGTGACATTTATTATAAAACAACAGCTGTTTGATAACAGACACTGGTTTTCTTTTAATCATAATGATCACAAATAACAGTTCTTGCACTAAGTGGCACAGAGCTAATAAAGCCATAAACCACGTTAATATCACACTGGAAGCACAATCTGATAGGTAAAAAGCAAAAGAAAAGATGAGAGTCGGCTGTTTTTGTCTATTGAAAGTTTAAAGTGTTTGTGATTTTAACACATAGCTTACGTTTTACCACGTAGTATAGTGTTACTTCATATAGCCTAAATATAAAGTTGTTTTTATATAAATGAATGAATTGAATACAATTTTATTCAAATGTAGTGCGTTTAAACGTGACATCTACTAAAGAGCCAATGTACAAAGAGAATCGCAATGCTGCTGATAAGTCATGTTCAGCAAAAACTTTTGGATTTGAAATAAGTAAATGCTGTGTTTGTGATAAACAGCCACGGATCAGCTGCGCACTGCGGACGCGGAATGTGTGAAATCACAATAGCACGTGCTGCTCCTGCAACACACAGACACACATATTACATTTGCGCGCTCAAACTTTGTCCTCCTGCATGTTGCTGGAAGCGCAGCATTATAGTGTGTGAACATCTGCAGAAACGTTAATCTGCGCATATGTTTGCCAACAAATGTAAATCAATATTTACATAACATAATAGCAGAAAACATACCTGTCTCCACACGCAAAATCACATATAGCTCCTGTCCTGGAACAGATCAATAGCAGGTGCTCACTCTGTTGATGGACGTCACTGATCGCAGCATATTTCCTGAAACAAGTATTTTCTGTAAAGATGATTTGAAACAATGCAATATAAATGAACTGATCTGATCTGATCTGTCACTCACCATCCCGCGCGCGCTGCCTGCCGGACTTCATTGATGAGCACGCGATTTATATACTCGCATATAGATTCACACCCGCCCTGGCCTGAATCAATCATAGAAAAACCCACTCATTTGCATACCAGAGAAGTGATGAATATCTTGAATATCACGAGTGATGATAGTGATTGTTCTGAAACCACTGAGACTTTAAGAGCAGAACAAAGCCTGAAGGCATCTACAGACCATCACAGACAGACAGGAAAACACACCTGGCAAACAACACATCAGCCTAGCAACGGCACAGCATTACACAATAAACAGTTTTGAACATTCAGAAATAACGTTTTCATAACTTAATGGGAACGTTGGGAAAGCGTTCTTACAGTTCGTCAGCTGGGACATTGTGATCAGATATTATGAAGATTTTGTTATTATCGATCAGTTCAGACACTGATTGATCAAAAATCAATTTCACCACCAGAGAAATTCCCGATATTCATCGAACAGAATAAAAACAGGTTTTCGTTTCCAGGTTCTGGCTGAACTTCACTGTCAAAGAACTTCTAATGAATTTCATATGGCTGAATAAATGAAGTAATTTCCTTACGAAAACTGCAAACTATCATGAGGTCGTTTCACCTCGTCTCTGTAGTTAAACAGTGCACTTAAAAGACATAAATGTTAAAGCTGTTATCAATTAATTACCGATCTAAAGTTATGACTCTGTTGTCTTCTGTAGGTGCTTTACAGCAGAATCTGAATTTGTCTCATATTTGATGAAGTTTGAATCATTGATTCTGATATTTTTCTGTTTATTACAGTGAAGCTGTATCTGTATATAAATAATGATCCCCGATTCATTTCTATGTGTTTTTGACAGTAACTCTATTTGTAAATGATGTGACTATAACAGCAGCAGTATTGGTTAAGAGCTCTTGCGCCCCCTGTCCGCTGAAGATGGAAATACAGCAGATTAATTCAGATCACTCAGTCTGGTGCTTCATAGTGTCAACACATCAGGGTTATTGTAGTTACAGAAACTAAAACTACAATTAAAACTATAAATGAAATAAAATACTGTTTAAAGGCAGGGTAGGCTATTTGTTTTATAAACATTTTTTGTTATTCTGGTTGAAACTGGTTGTACTAAAACATGTGCATATGTCTTCTGTGGAAGTCTCGGTCCGAATGTGATGATGTCTTACCTGCCTGTTGACGTATGTATGACGTTCAATACATTTTCTAATCAAATGAGTGAACAGAGCCACTAACTGCAATTACAGCTAATAATGAACATAAACAATGTTACGGTCACTCACATACCAGACGTGTGCCGAATTCCATATCCATATTTCCCTCAGTCACGTGCGGCTGAAGACTTGGGAGGCAAGATAACATAACAGTGACATTTATTTAAAAAACAGCAAATGAAAGCAAAATATTGTAAGATAAAGTTCTTTTGCATATACCCCGTCCGTAGCTCACATCCTGAGGGTTGCGAACTCTGCATTTCCTGCCTGAAGATGAAGGCAGGGGTGTAGCCGACCCCCGGGAGGTATGGACAGGGACCATCCTGGTGGTGGTGGGGAGGATGGGGGTGAAAGACATCGTCATCTGCGAACTCAAACATGCACTGTAACAAATTTCTGTAGTTTTGACAGCATTTATACTGTAAAATGAACAAATCCTTACTGTGGAACCTGTACACAGCATGTTGCTGTAAATCTGCAAAGCCTCATGGTTAAATTTCAATGGCGGGTAAACTCGACAGTAAATATATTTTTTACTGTGAATCACAATGAAGAAATTTTGAGCAGGACATTTTCAGCAGCAGAAACAGAGGAGATTCCACACTTTCTCTAGGATTTGACTTCAGCGTGATAACTTTTCTCATATTTTGCCATGTTTCCTCAGGTAAATTTACCTGTGTTTAGGAGTGTGCCAGGAGAGAGATGCAGAGAGCGGCACTATAAGCCATATCATTACAACGATAACTGTTTACTCACATAAATATGATAGATTTTATCGGTCAATATTTGATAACGTCATCAGTTTGGTGGAGTAACATTGTTGGATAAAAGTCAAGTCAAGTCACCTTTATTTATATAGCGCTTTTTACAATGCAGATTGTGTCAAAGCAGCTTTACATTGATAACTGGTACATAATTTTGGCTGCACAGCAGCTCTTAAAGAATAGTGCCAATGCAGGCAGATCAGAAGCACTGTTGAATAAATGTCAAGAATACTGTTGAATATCAAATGTCAAGTCAAATGTCAAGTGTCCCCAACTAAGCAAGCCAAAGGCGACAGCAGCAAGGAACCCAAACTCCATCAGGTGACATCAGGTGGCAAACAAGTGGCAAAATGGAGAAAAAAACCTTGGGAGAAACCAGGCTTAGTCAGGGGGCCAGTTCTCCTCTGGCGAACAGTGCTTTGTTACGAATCAGGTTGCTATCATAAGTCTGATAGGATCGCACCAATCAAAGTGTTTATTTCAGTTCCATCCAGTTGAGGATCGTATTCATCACGCCGGTATGGACGGTTTGTTGAACTGTGCTACTGGCTGTCGTGTCGATGAGGCCTTCACAATGGATGATCTAGTCGACTCGATCTCTGCTGATACTTCAGGGCTGCGTTGTGGTCGTGTCATGGCTCCGGTCCTTGGTCTCAGCTGGATACGGATCCGGTTGACTACGGTAAACCTCGGGACAAACCGAACACAACTGTGACAGTACCCCTCCGAAAAAGGTACAACCTCGTGCCTCAACAGGAAGATGGCAGAGGGACTGGTGGAGGGGGTTTTGGAGGTGGACAAGGATGAGCCGAAGGGATGGTGATAGTCGATGGCAGAGGAATTGTGGCAGACAGACGACGAGATCCTGGCGGTGATGATGGAGGGTTTCCAAAGGCACAGACCCAGAGCTACCGAGTGCCGACAACCCACAGCAGAGTAGAGAGAGAGAAGCCAAGATGGTGAAGAGGTTGACAGCTGGGGACGACTGATAGAGACAAGGCCAATGGATCCATAGGCATAGATGGAGAGCCGATGGAGCTGAGTGAAGTCGCTGGCACTGGAGATCCAGGCGATGCTGCAGTCACGAGCGTCGGAGGTGGAGCCAGAGTACCCGAGGGCCTGAGGGCCTGAGGTGGAGCTGATGTGAGGGAGGACAGAGGTGACACCGAGGGGAAGGAGGAACCTGCTGCAGCTGTAGGGGTGGAGGGCCTGAGTGCAGCGGATGCCCCGCAAGTCCGTGGCAGAAGTGGTGTGCCAACTGACCAAGGGGGAAACGGCAGGACGAGGGAACCTGGCGAATCCACAAGTCCAAGGGTCTCCGGTGGAGCCGAAGGTGGGAGGAGCCAATACGGAGCCGACAGGTCGACGGTCCAAGATGGATATACCAAGAGTTTTGCAAAAAGTTTGTTTTACAAATGCAAACTGAAATTAAAGCACGTAATGTGCTTGTAGTTTTGCAGACTTGGTCTGAAGATTCGGTACATGAGTGAATGATTAACTGAGTAAAGCCTCAAGAACCACTTTTAGTGTCTAAGCAATTTTAAAAACTCATATATTTCCTGTTTGCATCAATGGTAACTTTACTTGCATCCATAGCATTACCAATACACAAATTTTTTTATTGTACATTTTCTCAGATTTCTATCTCTCTACACAATTCATTCCTAACTCTCTTAATAAATGGCAGTTACACACATCAATATGCTATTTCCCAAGAACCCACACTGTAAACCCGGATAGTACTGCTAACTTACAAAGATCGAGTACGCTGCAATTAAAGTCTGTTAAATCATTGAAGCAACTTATAAAGTGACGTCATCCATGTCACGTCGTTGCCGATGTTACCGACGTAACCGACGTTAGCAGAGGAGTCCATTCAACATTAAACTGAGTTGCAGCAGATTTCAAGTTCCCAGCATGCTTTGAGTCACACTCTGTAAGGGGGAATAAATGTTGAAATTGAGTGTTATTTTGTGTGTTTTTTCACAAGATTAATACAGGGGAAGATGTGTTATTGTTTAATGTTATGTTTTTTTGGTATTTAAAGGTGTTTCTGTGACGTTGAAGTTGTGTTGGGTTACCATCATGGTGAAGAGAAGTGGATATGTCGAGAATGGGCTGTGAAACATCAAGGCTATAAATACTGCATGTTGAATAATAGTTCATGCAAGTAAATAGTGATAGTCTCTTTGATTATTACATTGCTAACTAACACTTAACTGTAAAGATTAGGTGTTAGTTTATTCAATATTTCAATTAAGTTGTAGTTAGTGAATTTTTGCACTATAAAATATTTTTTGAGTTGTTTTACTTTAATATTTTGAGTATTCTGAACTTATTGGGTTTTACAACCACTGCACCAAAATAATTGAAAAATGAGAAACATTATGTATGGTAAACAATAGTTTTAAGTACAGCGGACTTAAACATTAAATAAAACTAAAATTAAAAAAATTTAGTTTGAAATTATTCTTTACTTAAAAGATTTGAGTTGCTTTACTTAAATTTTTTGAGGTAATCGGTGTCTACAATAATTTTGATTACTCTGAACTCATCGCGTTTTACAGTGCATGGTTATTAACACACAGGATGCAACATACGTCATCTTTAAAAGGATGTGGTATTCATGTGAGCACGCAGTGTTTGTGTGAGTCAGCGTACGTAAACTCTTCGTACAAGCCACAATTCATTCTGCTGCTCTCACGCACTTACAATCATGTAGTTTGCTTTGCATTAAATAAAATGATTTACAGCACAGCAACGATTTATAGATGAAATAAAACATACACAAACCTGTATTTCATTGAAAAAATGCATCAAGTTGGCGACGCGGAGAAGCTGAACGTTGATCATTGATTCAGTGATCCGTTCAGAGCGACACTCCAGTGGACTGTTAAAATGTATTTAACCTTGAATGATTCATTCAAAAGATTTGTTCAAAAACATTGATTCGTCTAGTAATGAAACAAGTGAAAAAGTTATGAATGAGTCATTAAATCATTCATTCAAACCCATTTTATTAAATTAAATTAAATATTTTTAAATAGACTGCAGCAATTAATATTTTGTCCTCTAGTAAATAATTATACACAATTTTGTTTTGTGTCAATTCAGAATCATGGGAGAATATGAGAGCAAAAATATAGACATGTGAAAGGAAAATGTAAGTATGTGAGACTGCCAGAATGAATTATGGCTTGTACGACGCTTCATATGTCAGTCTTTCTCACTCTTAGTGTAGTTTAGTGCCCTACACACACACAGTAATTGAGATGAACAGCATTGTTTCTTTGGTTAGCATTGTTGGAACTGGTTTTGGAAATCCCCCAACTTTGAAGGGTGTGGCCTAATCACAGTACAAAAGAGCAAACTCACCTGCTCTAAAGCACAGTCAACTAAACAACCCATGGTAAACTCAGATAACTTGTATTGTAACAGCTTCAAGAAAGGAAAAGTTTTTGAAGAACAATCCACCCGGGGCAGGAGCACCAGCACTTTTCTGGAGGCAGTGGAAATAAACAAGGCTGTTCCATCGATTGAGAGTGATCGAACTAGGCTGACATACAGAAGTCCACCATCAAATACGCAAGTTACTCCAGAGTGTCTCAGTGCTCCTGCCCTGGGCGTTTCTGACGCAACAGCTGTGGTGAGTNATTGGACTAAGTGAAAATCATGGTTTCTGGTTTAAACCTATTTTTTTCAGTTTGCCTTAAAGCAAATAACGAAGCCCCTAGAACAAATTAAAAACAACAATTTGACTTAAGTAATATTTTTATTTTAAACCAGATATTTTCATGTCACGTGATCACATCAACATTCGAAAATGTGCTATTTTAACGAAAATAAGTGTTTTTCATTCACATTTATGGTTAGTGGCAGGATGGACAATTAGGTTATTATTTTACAGACAACTGTGTTTGTGCACATCCCAGATACATCAATGATCGAAATAACGTTGAATCAATGTTAATGTGTCAATGGTAATGACATTGAATCAATGTCACTTTTGCACCCTCAATTAATGTTAAATCAATGTTAAATTTCAACAATAAATCAATGGTAATGGCATTGAATCAGGGTTACAATGTGATGTTGGTTCAACATGCTTACACTCTCAGAAGATGAAACACAACGGACTCAAAGCTACACAGCCTGAAATCAACTGAAGATAAAAGAAGACATTAAATCTCTCAAGATCTCAGCAAAAGTTATTTTTGAGAATTAACAGGTTTAGATGTTGATGTTTTATTGAAAATGTTTGGTCACCATATTGGTGGTCAGTGGTTCCTTTAGTTGGGCAGTTTGACTCTTGGCTTCTTGTGTGAGTTTGTGCTCTTTGCAACAGTGTTTAACAAAATACTCCATTTGTTGCAAAGAAACCAGAAACAAAATGAAGGTTTGATATAGTTTTCATCATCATAAAGCAAAATCATTTACTAATTGCTATCCAGAGCAAAAGAGCATATTTGTTTTTAATAGGTTATATTCACCAACAATGTTTTCTTGTTACAGATCAGACATTCTGAATCTTGACTTTTAAAGTTAAAATTGTTAAAAAAATTTGATACACACAGACATCAAGATTCAGCGTATGAATCTCAACAATGGTGACATGCTTCATGTCGCAATGCATGCTGGGAGCCACCATAGTATACAACTCATAACGTTTTGTCTTGTGACTAAAGAGAATAAATTGATTTAGGTGTTATTAAAAATCTAGTTTGTACTGAATCAGAAATTTAACTTGAGTAAACTTAATAAAATTCCTTGTAACAAAATGACAGCAATTTTTTAGTTTAGTCCAAAGTAAAAATTTTAAGCGGTACTAAAGTAAAAATAATGATTTGGTCTCCATAAAAACCAATATTTTAACTTTGTTTCAATGTAATTTTTTTACTTTGGGCTGAAGAACTATTTTGATTGATATTAAAATAAAATTTAAAGTTTTAACCAAATTAAAAATATAGTTTGAGAAAAACTAATAAATTTAGCTGTAACAAATAACAGCAATTTTTTAAAGTTGGTCCAAAGTATCATTTTTTTCAGTGCTCTCTCATTTGGAGAAAGCTGGAAATATAGTGAGAATGATCTTCTTTGACTTTTCAAGTGCTTTTAATATTATTAAGCCTTCAATACTCAAGAACAAGATGGAGAGAGCTGGAGTGTTTCCTAGTTTAGTTAACTGGACTGCCGACTACCTCACAGATAGACCCCAATATGTGAGGTTGCAGGACTGTGTGTCAGATGTTGTGAGATGTAGTACAGGGGTTCCACAAGGGATGGTTCTAGCTCCATTTTTATTTACTTTATACACATCTGATTTTTGGTTTAATTCGGCTAGTTGTCATCTTCAGAAATGTTCTGATGACACTGAAGTTGTTGGGTGAATAACTGATGATAATGAAGATGAATATAGATAATTGATTATGAATTTTTCTTTAATGGTGCAAGCTAAATTGTCTTGAGTAAAACCAAAGAAATTATAATAGATTTCCGAAAGAACACACAGTCTTTACTTCCTGTAAATATTAAAGGAGTGGATATTGAAATCGTGAAATCTTACAAATATCTGGGAGTCTATCTAAATAACAAATTGGATTGGTGTGACCACATTTATTACTTGTATAAAAAGGGCCAGAGTCGTATTCACTTGTTGAGACAGTTGAGATCTTTTGGGGTGTGTCAAATTCTGTTAAGGACTTTTTATGATACTGTAGTAGCTTCTGTTATTTTTATACTGTGGTTTGCTGGGGTAGGGGGATTTCTGTGAGGGACAAAAACAGACTGGACAAACTGATTAGGAAGTCAAGCTCAGTTATAGGGTGCTCTTTGCCCTCAGTTGATGAAATTGTGCGAGCAAGGATGGTAGGGAAATTGTCTTCCATCATGAAGTGTATATCTCACCCCTCCATGATACAGTGCAGGCTATGTGCAGTTCATTTAGTATCAGATTTATTTATCCACGTTGCTCTAAGGAGCGTTACAGAAGGTCTTTTCTCCCTAATGCTGTGAGATTATTTAATTAATTGTGATCATGGCTTGTGTTTGATATGTTGTGCTTGGTAGGGTTTTGGGGGGCAGTTTTTCTTTTTAATTTTTATTTTACATAATGTATCTATTGTATTTATTGTAGTATGTTGTGCTGCAGTGAATATCCCCTCTGGGGATTAATAAAGTAATCAATCAATCAATCAAGTAAATATAGCTTCTCCTGTTCTGCCGACACATGAGGAGGAGAATAGAAGGCCTGAAAGACTGTTGACCATGCAGGCCACATAGGTGGAAAAAACTTTCACCCTACCTGGGGCAAACTTTTTGCAGGAGGAGGCAACTGACAAAGTGTGCAGGTCTCCTACTTTTTTTAGTGATGCAATTGCTAAAATAAATGCTGTCTTTAGAGCAATGCATTTAATTGTCACCAAGGCTCGAAGGGTGCCATGGACAACCCTTCCAGGGTGATGGCTAGATCCCAAGATGGGACTCTAACCTGAGCCATAGGCCTCTTCCTCACAAAAGAAAAAAAGACACCAACTGGTGCTTCCCCAGAGATCTCACCACACAGGGGTGCGTGGAAAGCCGCAATGGCCACCACATAAACTGTAAGTGTGGATGGGGAAAGACAGGCAAAAAAAGCGAGAGTCAGTTTCAGTCAGAGTCGGGCTACCAGAAGAAGATGAACCCGTCCCGGCATTCTCTTTCTAGAACTCCTGGGAACAGAGCAATTGGGAGTGAAAGCATACAGACATTGCCTCAGCCATGTCTGTACCATGGCATCCAGTCCCAGAGGAGCTGGATGTGTGAGGAAGAACCATAGCAGACAGTAAGATGTCTCATGAGACATGAACAGATCCAAATTAATTCCACAGTCACGGAGTGGAGTCTGTATTCCCTGGCCCTCAGCCCCTGCCTCAACAGTATGTCTGCTCCCATATTCAGATGCCAAGGGATGTGCAGTGCTCTGAGAGATAACACTTTTCCCTGGGACCACAAGAGGATCTGATGCTCCAACTTGCATTGAGGGCGCAACCTCAGGACCCCCTGATGGTTGATATAAGAGACTACCGACACCATGTTCTCACTAGAAACATGATGGCCTCTGAGCACTCTGAGCACAGGAAGGAAGTGCCGTAAGGCTAGCATTACTGCTAACATCTCCAGGCAATTTATATGCTATGAGAGATGATGTCCTAGGCTAGGGTGACCATATGCGTGATTCTCCCAGGACGCGTCCTGTCCAGGATTTCTAATTTGCATAAAATGTCCCAGTTTTGGTTTTGTTTTCATATTTGGGGAAGGTAACGACTGAAAAATAATTTGACCAATAGCATGCATATGGTCACCCTATCATAGGCTGAGCATCCTATAGCCATTCTCCTTGAGCGTCACGATCGTTGAATAATGGTGGACTGTGGGACTGGCTTTTTCTATGATCTCGACACCTCAGTGTGGCGATCTGGGAAGAATGGTAGGCCCCGATGTGGAGGTTGTGGTTGTGACTGCATGAAGCACTCATCAAGATTGCTTTTCTTCTGCACTTTCCCACTTCTCGGCTGGCCAATAGATATTTAAGTTAGACACAGCACGAGACACAACCTCCATAATCTCCTCATACTGCGGGGATACTGCTGGCGAATCACCAATACCCCCACTTCAATGCTAAAGACATCTAGTTCCTCAACTAGAAAATCCCAACATTAAACTCTCTCTCGGGGCAGAAGAAGGCTTGAGTGGGCTTGAGCAGGAGAACTAACGGGTGAGGGCTGAGAAAGGTCCAAAGCAGTCTCAAACCCCTCCACTACTTCCATTTGCGAAACCCACAAATGAAGCCACTGCTCTGCTTCGGCAGATGCGGGACCCAATCCACGTAGAACGCGAGCCTGGCCGCTCACTTCCTCAAACATGGCCAGGCGAGATCGGAGCGTTCTGAAAGGGAAGTCCTCACATCCCCCTCAAGTGCTGTCTGTGCATGCTCCACACCCAAGCAGCACACACAAAGATTGTGTGTCCCCTCCCATGATGTAGCAAGGGCAAGGATGCACACTGCCGGTTTAATTTATACATATATAAAGGCACAGACAACACCAAATAGGACTGACAGTATTAGATCGCTTGCTGAAGACCGCCGGCACACGTCACGAGGTGAAGCAACACCAATCATAATTGAACTAGTTGCACATGTGTTTCAGATGCAGTCACACTGAAGGCGTTACCTAAAGAGTCAGCTGGGATGCAGTGTGAGTTCCCATGAAAGGGAACATCATACATCTAAACAAAAATAAACTGCTAACTAAACTGATCTAAACATCAGTTTAATTCTATAGTCAAATGGAAGATCTGTTTCTTACTCCTATCTGAAACGATCTCAACCTGTATTATAAAAACTGATATATTCAAATAGTGGCTATTATAGAGAAACATAACAGTGAAATAAGAAATATACAGAATTACAGAAAAATCAGTATTGCAGAACAAAATAAAAAATATGCCTCAAATAAACAATCAAGAAGTAAAGAAACCATAATAAATATGTAATCCGTTCAGATATAGAGTTGGCTCTTACAGCACTGCAATACATTTAGCTGTTTAAATACCTTTCTACTGTGTTTGAGGATTATATTAAAGTTAAAATCATACTAATGATTGGCTCTGATTCTTCTTTTCCATTATAGATGAGAAACAAGAGTGACGAGATGAACATCAATGCCAGAAGGTAAAAAACAATGTAATATATGTATGCATGTACAACAGAGCTAAACACACATCAGAGTAAAAGACACATTTGATTTCATTTACCTCTAAATCACTAGATGGCTTAAAAGAGTGTCTGTCCACACGTCCACCGTTCCCTCTGACCTGGAAATGTGTATGATGTCTGATGAAATCGCGAGTGACGACACACAGTTGATTCAGCGGTAACAATCTAAAAGGGTTTTAAACATGTTGTAGTTTAATGTAGCTGATGAGAATAGATACATTTGTTTTGAGAACAATGTCTTTGTATGTGTAACACAGTTCATAAATATGGGAAGAAGGAGGCGGGAACCGGCGAACGTTTAACAAAACTTTAATTCAAAATAAACAGAACAAAACGAAAGTAATGCCGGCAGACCCTCGCGGACGTCTGCCGGCCACACAAACATAATAAAACATAACATAAAGTCCAGGCCTGGTCCTCTCTCGTCCTTCACGGTCGTCGCTCCTCCTTTTATGCCTCCGGAGCTCCTCCGTGAGGGACTCGAGGCCGGTGCGCCTCACAGGTGACGATCATTAACACTTGCGTCACCGGCCTCGCGCCGTTCCCTCACGGCTCTCGCCCGCCCTGCTCGTCACATACCCCCATCGCCCCTCGCAGGCCGGGGGGTACCCACGAGACTGCGCTCTACTCCCCCCCCGGGGCCTGTCTCGGCGGCCGCAGCACCTGGGGGTAAGGACAGACGAGACGAGAGAAAGGAGACGGAAGCAAGGGGAGCGACAGGACGAGAGAGGGGAGAGAGG
>RJVU01056109.1:12839-30396 GCA_003731715.1 Anabarilius grahami | reverse complement strand
TATATATATATATAATAATGTATTCTATATAATAGATTTTATATATATGGATAGATAGATTAATCATAATCTAAATAAAAGTTATAGTTTCATGTATGATATAATATTGTATGTTGATAATATTTCTTATAATCTAATATTTTCAGAAAGTGAAAGCATTGAAAAGCATCAGATGAATATTCCAGCACAAGCATCTGAACTCTATGAATGTCAGATGATCAGTCTGTGGTTGATCTCTGGTTTTGGTCTCCACGACGCAGAATCAGACTCTTCTCCACAAACACACTCAAACGGCCCTGAAACGAGAGACGAGACGCTTTACATCAGTGAATGTCACTGTACATCAACCTCCTTCATTTCTCTCATTTCTTCTTACTAGGTGACAGTGAAGATGATGATGATGATGATGGACAGGATGATGAAGACGCCGTCATTACTGCTCTTGTTTCCAGCGTTATTAGTGCGCTGCGATTCTGCTCAAAAACACAAAATAATTACTGACTGTAATCTGTTATTCATCATTTCATTCCTCACTAATATTGTTTTGAGTGTAAAGTGTCTTGTTGCATCTTTCTTCATAATAAATGACATGTTTAAGTGTGAATGAAGTGTTCTGATATTATTATTGTTTCATAATTCAAACACTTTCTCACCTGTAGCTGTGGTGAGATAATCTGAAGACGGACAGAGATCTGATGGAGCAGAAAATACTGATTAATCTGGACAATAATCACATCACATATTTGAAATTTAACTGTTTTAAGATTTTAATATTTATGTGTAATAATAACAACATCTTATTAATCTAATTAAATACTCATATGATATTTTATGCTAATGATGTACATTAACATTCAAAAGTTGAATGAGAATTTATTACTTTTTTTATTCATCAAGGATGGATTAAATTGATCAAAAGTGACAATAAAGATATAATGTATCAGAAGATTCTATTTTAAATAAATGCTGTTCTTTTTTTAACTTTCTATTCATCAAAGAATCCTGAAAAATAAAATGTATCAGTTTCCACAGAAAATCTGAAGCAGCTCAACTGTTTTCAACACTGATAATATTCATAAATGTTTCTTGAGCACAAATCATCATATCAGATTGATTTCTGAAGGATCATGTGACACTGAAGACTGGAGCAATGATGTGGCTTGAAGGGGTGGTAGACCTCATGTTTTCCATGGTGTAGGTCACCACCCTGTGGCCGCAGGTTGAACTGTTTTAGGTCTTTGTTACTATTTAAATACTAAAGTATTTTCTTTGTACACCACTGTTCCCTGTGTAGTGTTTGGATTTATTTATTTAAAAAAATAGGACGATTTTTTTTATTAACTATGTGTTTAGGACACTGACGTTCCCTGTAGGTTGGCAAGAACAATATTTAAAGGGATAACTAAGGCTTTCATGGTAGATTCAGGCCACCTTAGCGGTTATTCAGATTGAGTGATTATGCCTCCTCTCTATTTTGAGAGTCGTTCTGTAGAGGCGTTGCTCTAATGAGCCCCAGGTAGATCTATGCTTTAGGGCTGATCCTTACCAGGCCTGCCCTGATAGCTGGCCTAGGCTAAGTGGAGGCAGTCTGCTAAGCATCCCTGCCCCTGACCCCTCATTATGTGAGTGTAGGTTCTTTATTTGGCATCCCTAGAGCTGGCCTCCTCTCAATAGAGCCAAGGCCCGTCCCCTTTCTACATTGGGGCATAATGCAGGTTGGTGTAGAGGCAGAATAGTTAGCGACTAGGGTCGTAGGCCGCTGGATAGGCCTCCCTGGTGCAGTTGTCTCTGGGCGATGTTAGGCCCCTTTCACTTAGTGAATAGAATGCTCTTTGCTGTGGCCCAGCATTTCAGAAGCTAGTTAACAGTTAGGCCCCTAGTTAGGCTCTCCCTTAAGCCCGCTGAACTGATGTTCAAGTGTTGGGTTGAAGATGGGTGGCTTTTTAATGAAAGGCCCCCTTGCCCTAATGCTGAGTGCAGATATCATTTCTGTCATGGCAGAGTCTCTAATGTAGACCTCCACCCTGTAGCATTCTCAGGGTGAGGCGGATAGTTCTCCCTTGAAGCCCGAGCATTGCCACCCTGCCCCAGGGTGAGCCCCAGCGTTGCAGGCTTTGGACAGCTAGCTAGACTTGCTATCAGGTAGCTGGCCTCAGCAGGCCTCCCTGAGAGCCAGTCTCCAATAATTGGGTGCGTGGCGGCTAGCAATGAATTGCTATTAGATCGTTGGCCTTAACAGGCCTCTCTGTGAGCACGTCCCCAGTGTACTCGAGGTGTTTGGCCTTAGTGGGCCCCTCTGAAGGCGAATTCCCCATAGTGCGGGTATTTCTCTGCCAGTTTCTCAATACCAGGTAGTTGGCTACTGTAGACCTCCCTGAAGTGAGTCCCCACCAGTTGGGGGGGTTACGCATGTAACCATGGTTCCCTGAAAATAGGAAAAGAGACACTGTGTCTTCCAGCCATACCTCGGGCCGCCTGCCAAACAGTCCTAAGTGGATGACATGTTCTCTAGGTGCCCCTTGTATACTTTCGGGTCACACCATTGTGATGTCATGGGCTGTCGCCGGTCAAAATGATATTGCTGTGATTTGATAAGCTTTCAGACACAGGTTCACACGGAGGCGTTCTCCTAGCGTTTCGACACAGCGTCTCGCTCCCTGTTCTCATGGAACCATGGTTACATGCGTAACCTGAGAAGTTTTACATTGGAATAATATTTCACTGTTTTTACTATATTTTTGATCAAATAAATGCAGCCTTGGTGAGCTTTTAAAAAATCTTACTGACACCAATCTTTTAAATGATAGCAGAAATTAAGTATTTAATACAGAAATCTGGGATCAATTGAACACCACAGTAAATGAGTTTTGCACTCACCATTACAAGACACTTTCAGAGACTTCTGCAGAGAGACAGCGGTGAGAAGAATGAGAAACACTTCATTTATATATTAACACTGAATAGTCTTCATCACACATCATTAACGTGACGGACTGTACAGAATTCCTCACCTTCGGTGGTTTACAGTCCATGCGGAGAATCACATCCGTGTGTTTTCCTTTCAGAACGAGTGTCTGTGGTCCTGCGTGATGAACTCTGGTCGGGTCCGTCGCTCCAGTCTCGTCCACCACCATTATATTCTACAGACACACAGTCAGAGCTGTGAACGCTCACTTCAGGCAGTCATGATCACCGACAACACCTTTATGGCAGTTTATTAAAAGAAATCAAATTTGCTTGATCTTTTGACATATAAGAGGTCTTTGTACCATTAAAACAACCTGCAAGTTTCATAGCTTAAGACTTCCTCCTCATTATAAACACAGCATTTAATCAAGCTCCAAAAATGGCTCGTTTAGATATTGCGTTATCGGTGACGTCACACGGCCAAAACATTTGCATATGACTGCCTCCAGAGCAAGACATTGATGAATAATTTCGAAGGATTTCGAAGGGTACAACTGATGGACACTTCGGGCCCCCATGTGTCACAGACACGTCAGGCTCCAACATCCACCAATCACAGCGCACTCAATCACCAGAGTACTAATCACCGCCACCTGCACGTCATTACACCACTTATCAACACCACCATAAATAACACGCACACACAGCACTCCATGTCCGGTCTCGTTCGCAGATACTCACATTGATGCTTACCTCTAAGGACTCCTTGAACTCTTCTTACCTGTCTCCAGTGGTTCCCGTTCTCCCAGTGTGTTCATCTTCTGTGTGTGTGTGTTCCGTCACCTCCAGCGATCTCCAGCTCCAGCGTCTCCATAAAGATCATTCTTCTGAAAACGGAAAGGACAGTAACTATCTCCATTACCCTTCATCATCAGCTTCACTTCCTTCACTCCACCTCCACACTTCTCATAAACTCTCCTGGTTCAAATAAAGACTGCTTATACTTACCTCTCTGTGTCTGACCCCTCTGTACCGTAACACCATGATCCTTTGCAGAGGGAAGTTGTTTGACGTCACAGTATGGGTACAGGAGGCTCGGAGTTCAATTTTACTTATATATGTATGTATAATATTTTTCAATACTACTGTAATATTTATACAAGTTAGATTTGCTACATTATTATGGTCAATATGATATTGTACTTTAACAAAAATACTTACAGCAACCTTTATCAGTCCATTCAAATGTCTCAAATACATAGACACAATATACATTATTTTTAATGTAAAAGACAAGACCAGAAAAAAAAGAGACGAAGGCGCCTTCTTGTTGACGCAGAAGTGCGTTCCAAAAAAGAGACCCCTACACCCTTCATCCCTTCGAAGCGCTCACTCCGGAGGGTAAACCCTTTGAAGGGATCAGGACACAGGGATGAGCCCTTCTGAATGGAACTCAGGGTGGATGTGAGCCTCGCGTCAAAAGCAAAAACAAGCCATTATAATCACCGACACTGTCTACACTGAAAAAATAACTTGTCGGATTTACTTGATAAAATCCTCATGCACTAAAACATTTTAAGTAAATTTTACTGCTACTGCTCTGTACAACCTACCTATTATCAAGTAAAAATATTACTTTATTATATTTAATTTAAGTAATTTCACATATAGAATCATGAAAAATCTATTTAACTAAGTTAAGCAAATGTAACAAAATAATTTTTTTACTCAAATAATATAACATTTAATTAAACCATGTTTTTAAAGTGTAAGCTTTACTTAGAAACATATAAATAAATAATACAATAGATATCGTGTAGACACCATATCTACACAACAGACGAAATGCGGCACTCGCCCAATCACAGAGTTCAATACTTGGTACACAATACACAATGATGGTAACATTTGATCATTTTTGAGTGTGAATGTGTCATTATGAATAGAAAATGAACTCCAGATGTCACAAAATCGCAAGTTACTAAACAACAAAAGCAATGATAAAACAGTGTAAATACAGCTGGAAAACAGTGGCGGAAAAAATCAACATTACTAATTATTCATGCCCCAGTGCATGATGGGAACACCTGTATCAGAAAAGTTAAGTAGGTTTTACTTAATTTTATATCATTGATATTTACGCTTTAATTTCTACATGCTTGAACTGAGTACTAATATAGAATTTACTTTCTTTTTTTCAATTCTTGCCAGAACTAACTTTTCCATGTAGAAATTACATTTGTTTTTTCTGTAGCATTTACTTCACCACTGAATCATATTTATCACTGATACAGTATACAGATGTGTGTTCTGACATACTAACTCCACACGCTTGAATAATTGTAAAAAATCCATGTGATGGCCTCTTTAAATATGAAATCGATTTATTCTCAATAATGTTTCCATTTGCATATTTATGATGTTAATTGGACAAATGCTGTGTCTGTTACTGTGCAACGCTCATGAATATGTAATGAGGTAAGCCTTGTTCTTGTTTATGATTGGTCTAATACTGCTCTGTTCGTACTGTATATGGAAGAGAGACTTCATATCATAAAGCCTTCGTATACAGTCTGAGGCATGACAAGAGTTGAAATAATAATAATTTTCACTTTTAATGTCATAATTTTAACTTTTATTCTTATAATTATAACTTATCATAAGTTTCCCTTTTTGTCATACTTTTGACTTTTTATCTTGTAATTTTGACTTTGTATATCACAAGTATGACTTTTTATGTCATACATTCAACTTTTATCTAATAATTTTCTCTCCTTATGCCATAATAACTTTGTCACAATTATGACATTTTATTTTAATATTTCAATTTTGACTTTTATCCCATAATTCTGACTTTTTTATTTATGTATTTCATGTCATTTTATGTCTCATATGGCAGGGATGTGATGCTCAGACTCACGTCAGCGCTCCAGTGAGCTTCACAGGTGGGATCCGGAGCGTCGCTCAGCTCACAGGAAGTCGATCCGTTCCTGAAATCTCTCCTGCAGCAGGTGAGAGCATCCCGTCCGGACGGCAGCACCAGCAGACCTACAGGAACCAGATCACAGTCATGAAAACCTTATTTTGGATTCATCAAAATATCCAGCATTAGCAGCTATCTGACCTAAACTGGGTTCTGATTGGTTCATTGTATTCTAAACTTAATTGGCAATGAATTGTTGAAGCTATTCAGGTGTGCTGACCCAAACCTGGGCCAAGTTTAAACCAGTAACCAGGCGTCACAGCTGGCAAAGTCTGACTTTGACATGTATATATTGCCATTATTACGTAATCAAAATAAAAATGATTATTGCTGGTCTTCAATGATAATGTCAAGTTACTGTAATCATTACAGAGCTCATGCAAACATACCCACATTGCTATGATCAGATTCATATGCTTTATTGTTTTCTCCTTTTGTTTTGTGTTTATTTTGTTATTGAGAGGAACGAGCACATCGATATTCATCCAAACGTGTCTCAGCGGTGTGGACGGCATCCATTATCAGTGTATCTCTGCTCACGTATCCAAACTTCCTGTTTCTCCCTAAAGAAAAAACGAAAAACCTTCGCCTTGAGTATATCGGGCCTCACACTGGTTCTGTATGTCAGTGGTTTTACACCCACAGTGACGGCCTACATTACACTGTGATCTGTGGTTTACTATGATTTACTCTGGCTGTGTGACGCTCATTCATCTGCTCATCTGTGTGTGTTTGTTGTCCAAAGACTCCATGATCTCCTGCTGGAGTGAAATCATGCTAACACGAGACGAACACACATCTGCTGGATCACACATCACACTCTCATGAACACCGGTCAGACTCCATGAGAGTTTGTGTGTTGTGATATTTTTATTGTCTCAAGAGATAAAATACAAGCATGCTAACAAAAACAGGAAGCTGTAAAAACAATAGCTCCAGGAAATGAACTTTCACTTTTGAAAGTATTACAAACAAGATGAGAAGTTTATAAAGTTTCACCAGCTGCGTAAGACTGAACAAACATCACTTACACATTAGAACATAGCTTCTGATCCTCTGTTTGGGAGCCATCGAGAGAGACTGTGTTTAGAGCTGTGACAGGAAAACAGGAAGAGAGAGTGAGAGAGTGAGAGTGAGAGGAAGGGTGTGGTCTATCTATCCGTCTGTCTATCTGATAATCTGTTTTTAGACAACGGCACACGGCACGCTGAGCGCTCAAGCCCTTACGAGAAAGGCGAGACGAACAGCGTGGGCATGCTCTCACAAGAGAATATGAACCACCCACAAACACAGTCTCAGCACGCTAAGCAGACATGAGAGAAAGTGATCGTGGCCGTCAGTGAGGATAGGAAACGACCGTCTCCAGAAACACACAGACAGAATGACGTCTTGAAAAAGACGCAGTGTCTGTCTGTGAAGCTCTTTTAGAAGCTCTTGTTCTTTGTGCCGAAGCACACAGGGAACAGCCGCGATGTGACTGCAGGTACACTTTTCAGTCCCTGAGTCACAGACACAGAGGAACCGGCCCAAATCGCAAACCAAACGGGGCAAATAATGCTGTGAAAACAGCAGTTGCTCGCGGCCTCGCTGTACGGTGCCATAATGCCAGCACTGTAGAACTTGAGAAGTCGCTCTCAGTCTAATAGCAGGAACACACAGGTTGGCTCTGAAGCGAAAGACAGAGTGCGATTGCATCCGCTTCCTATTTATATACACCTGTCAGAAGCGATGCGCATTATGCAAATATCGCACGCCAATTCCATTGGCTTGTTTTAGTTCACTCGAAGCTGATAGGGCTGTAAATAGTTGGATTTAGTTACAGCACTTCCTCAAAGGCACAGAACAGTGATCATGATTACACAGTTTTCTTACCTGCTCGTCTGAAAGAGCTGTCTGTCTTCTCCCACTAAACATTGGACGTCAGATAGATGTGCAGATCATGTCTATATCAGGTCCGTCGGTCCATGACCATTTCTGAACATCTATTCGACGTCCAAACTAGGTCCACTATTTGGACGTCCAACCATGACCCAACTTGGACGTCATTTTGACGTTCAACATTTGACCTTTGAACTGGGTAATTTTTTTGGACATCATTTGGACGTCTATAACAGATGCAGGAAATTTACATGATTAATATGCAATATTTGTTTTATAGAGTCTATCAACATGATTAATACATCAGTGTAACAAGCTCCACTTTAATTTACGGCCCGTAATGTCATACGTACCCTTTAGTTATAAAATATTTACAGTATAAATAATTTGTTATTTTCCTGGTTGTTACCCCTTTATTCCCAATACTTTACATATTGTTCCCCTATACTTACACATACTTACTGTATAGTTACACTATAATTATTGAAAGTTACGCTGTAAATTTGTTGTAATTAAGCAGTACTTTCCGGGCTGTAATCTAAAGCGTTACCTAGCCCTTACACGGAGGTCCACGGACGTCAACATTAGACGTGCGGAAGACGTCGAAAAAAGACGTCGCCTGGCGTTACAAAACAACCCCTTCAATGGACCGAATTTGGACGTCCAAAAATGACATGAAAAAGACGTCACCCCGACGTCACATGCGCAGTGGGCTCCCTGTTCCTCACTGTGATACAGAAAAGCCAGAATGTAAAACTGTTTCTTGACAGCCTTCATAGGAACTTGACTTAGTGTAAAGCTGTTTACTGGACTCTTTAAAACATTAAAGGCATTAATGTATAGCCTAACTTTACAAAGCTGCTGTTTTTCTATACTGTTTCCTTTGTCTGTTTTGTATTGATTGAATGGCATCTTCTTTACCTGATCACCTGCTCCTCCTCTCCCTCTGCTGCTATATTTAAATCTGTTATAAAAACATGTAAAGAGCTTATACACCTCATAACTTTATGAAATTTGTGTATAATCATTCATCAAATTCTAACATAACTGACAGATTCTAAAAAGAAAGAAATTATGTGTAATACTTAAACCCCTAATGCATAATAAAGGTATTCATATTATATGTTGTAATGCATTATATGTTTACATAAATAATTGTAACCAAAGTTAAAAATGCATTATAATATTTGCAGATTTTGAAATTGGTTGTTTGTTGTGTGTTTTAATGCATTACTTTCTAAAGGTTTATTCAATGAATAGACAAGTATTATGATGTATTATAACTGCACTCTAAAAAATGCTGGGTTAAAAACAACCCAAGTTGGGTTGAAAATGGACAAACCCAGCGATTGGGTTGTTTTAACCCAGCGGCTGGGTTAAATGTTTGCCCAACCTGCTGGGTAGTTTTATTTAACCCAAATATTGTTTAAAAATTACTGTATTTCTTGCTTAAAATGAACCCAAAATATGTTGGAAATTAACATTTATTAATATGTTTAATAAACAAACATTTATTAATATTTTTTTGAATAATATTTAAACAATAAACATTTATTAAATTGCTCATTAATAAATGCTCATTTTTTTGATTATTATTGTTGCCTCTAGTAATTATGAGTCTGATTTTTAATTTCCAACCTATTTTGGGTTCATTTTAAGCCAGACATATAGTCATTTGTAAACAATTGTTGAGTTAAATAAAACTACCCAGCAGGTTGGGCAAACATTTAACCCAACTGCTGGGTCAAAACAACCCAATCGCTGGGTTTGTCCATTTTCAACCCAACTTGGGTTGTTTTTAACCCAGCATTTTTTAGAGTGTGTGGTTACAATTATTCATGAGGCCATACAATCCATTATAAGGTTCATTACAAAGCATAATTAATGCATTAAAAATACTTTTATAATGTGTTATACATAAACAATTTACAGTGTTACCAAATTATGTTAAATAGTGGAACCGCCAGTAGGCGTCAACGATTCTCAGTTTTAATGACTGAGCCACTTAAATCGTTAAAAAGTCTGATTAATTTAGAAAGAAAACAAACACTGATGTGAATAATTTTGTCATTGATAATTAAAGACACTATTGAAAAATGAACACACGACAGACGGCTGTTTTGGTAACTGGTTATACTGATTATGACTAAATTGTAATGGATTAGCTAGCTAAAATATATGTGGAGTGCATTAGACAATATTCTCAAGTTTTATTCTTTTATTCTTTCTAAAGCTTTTCTAATATAAACGCTGGTCCTAAAGCGCTTGCCCAGTCATAAACCTTCATTCCAGTGATACTCTTTTGAGCTCTTTTTATTGTGTCTCATCTCTCGTTCTGCAGTTTTTTCTTATTATTTTCAAATTTCAACTTTTGTTGTTGGTGTCGGCCGACTAACTTCTAAACAGTATTTTTGAAATTCTGCCTTTAACTACTATGTACTTATAAAAATAATAAATAAATAAAAAGTACAATGTACTAACCCTAACCCTAACCCTAATATCAAGATATTTACAGATGAATTAAACCTGTCACTCAACTGTTGTGCTTGGGATAACATTGTAGGTCAGGATAACGTCAACATGTGGATCAGGCTATATAGTACGTACTCTTTTAGCGTTCGTTAAGTAAGTACTTGTTGAAATTAAATACCTATTCAGTGAGCATGTGGTTTTGGACGCAGCGTTTCATTCATTTGTTTACTAACCACTAACCTGTCATGTGGTGTACCTATAGTCCCACGTCTCAAACATCACCGGTTATAATTATTGCCCAACTGTTACATCAAACTAGTAGTAACTATAGTGTGGCTTTACAATGACATAAAACCACTGATGTGTGTTGCTGTGAGAGTATTGACCTTATTCCTGACGAGCCTACTGCGTTTGGAATTATGGGTTGCACTTCTGGTTTGGGGAATTTCCATTTAAAAAGACTGAAACTTATCTTTTTGAATCATAAGGTTGCCCTACAAATAAAGCGTATCCGTCAGTTTGACTGAATGAGTTGAATTAATTTTTCTTTCATGTTTTATTTTCAGACATCATGAGAATTACGTAACGCTTGGTATTTTAACATAACATGTTATAACAAGAATATCTATGGCGAGAGCTCTTTTCAGCCGCTGCTTGCAGTATACATACTGGATACTGCAGGAATAGTAAGAGTAGTAGGATAGTGTGCATTTTGAACACAGGAGTTAGTAAACACTGCTCGGTCGTGTGAAGCTCACCCGTCTCCACCATCAATAAACCACCTGTATAATGTTACATCAAACATTCATAGTGATTAGTGGGATTTTTTAATGACATTTCTTAATGTTAAATGTTTAGTTAGGTTTTTATTTGACTTTTTCAAACACATTTAAACGTCCATCACTGCAGTGTTGTGTGTGTTTCAGGTCTGATGTGTTTCTGTTTCCTATAAACTGACGCCGATTCTCTGAAACATGTTTGACTGATGATGATGAAATCAATAACCAGACCTGTTCATCACAGTTCCTCAAGAAATACTTAAAATCCAATGGACAACAACACTAATTGAACAATCTGCAAGTTTCTATCCCTGAATCCACTCACTTCTGTCAGGGATTATGATGCTTTAAAGTGAACATTCCCAGAATTCAGAGCGATTTCAGTGAGTTTGTCTGTTTGTTTCACAACGAAACCGAGAGCCCAACCCTTACACCACAGATTCTGAACATCAGTCAGTCATAGAAGAATCAGTGTGACTTTAAACTACAATATTTATTTTTAATATGAATGTAAAGTGAGGTGAATCCCCATCACAGCAGTGTCGTGACAGTGTTATGTTCTCAAGAGAAAAACATTCCTATAAAGTGATTTGATAAACATGAACATCATCATCCTCAGAACTGAACGAGATCATGATCAGATGTGGAGATTTGACACCATTGTGATCATTTTAGCTTGTGTTCAGAAGCAGAAAGAAAGTTATTAAGGCATTGACTTTGATTAAACTTATATGAATGAAAGACAGGCTCAAGGAAGTGCAGTCGGTCGTTGTTTATCAAACAGCATTGTTTGCTTTGACACTGATGGAACAGGTTTAGGAAATAAAATAAAATTACATCACTGAATAAGAGACACACATGTCCAGTTGTCTTTACAGATGGTTTATTTTCTTGAAAGAAGAGGTCAGCAGATCCTGATGGTGAGGAGGATATTCTTCCTCTCTTATAGCCTCGTCTCTCAGTGTTTTCTCTCGAGGCCGATGATGGTTTCTCCTCATGTGGAACATTCTTAGACTTGTTCATCTCCTGTCCTTGGGTGGAAGCCCTCCGGTCACGTACCAACACCCTTTACTATTATATTCTGAATTCTTTAAATATATTAAAAATTCCATTAAACCCACACCTTTAAAGGGCGTGGCCTCAGCACACTATAAAAGAGCAAACGCACCTGCTCTAAAGAAAACCCTTCTAAATGACTCATCAAAACATTAACGCAAATCATTTGTGTCCTGACAGCTTTAGGGAAACAAAAGATTTTATAGGACACTCATCTTGGGGCAGGAGCACCAACATTGATCCAGCAGCAGTGGAAACAGACTCGGCGGGTCTATCAATCGAGAGCGATCGTAATATAAGCCAGCATACAGCAGTCCAACATCAGAGAGACAAGTTACTTCAGATGGTCTTGGATGCTCCTGCCCCGGGATTTTCTGCGGCAGCAGCCACGGTGAGTGATTCTGACCTGTTTAACCTGTTCACTGTCACATTCTCCTTTTACAGCACAGATCTTCAAAAAATGAAAGTGTAAAGAAGTTATAGAAGCTTAAGTTTACTGTAAAGCAAATGTACAGAACTAAATGTTCTAGTTAATGAGTAATGAAAGTAATGAAATGACGCAACATTTGAGTCTTCCAGGTAGAGCTCCCATTTTTTAACACAAAATATATATTTTACAAAATAACTTGGCTAGAAAGTCAAAGCCATAAGTCTTACCATACTGTGTTCCAAATTTGAAGTTGATATCACAAAAATTGTCAAACATCCCAGAGAGGCACAACGTCACCTTTTTTTTCTGTTTATTAAAATAAAATTGTGGGACGTGTTCATGATGTTCTGTGCTAGACAACACACAGCTCTTATATATTGTGCTATTGTTAGTTTAACTGCTTCTATTGAAATGTTTAATGAACGTAAGTAATGTGCTTTAAAATGTGTCACATTATACTGTGCATAAACAAAACATTTAAAATTAGTTGTCAAAGAAATATTTATTTGTTAATCAGTGATTCAGCGGCTGATACAGATGAAGTTTATCCAATGTTGTGTGAGATTACTTGTCTAATGTTTTTAAATGCCACTATTATAGATGAACAAACACCCCACTATGAATGACGAATCTGAATCCAAATTGCCTTTTACGTCACTGCAAAAAAATGATGACTTACTATCTCATTTCTCCAGTAAATGTATCTTGATTTAAGAATGTTTAGATGTTTGTACTGGAATACAAGACAGAAATACTGAGGAAGAACATCTAAACATAAATAAAGAAAAGATTTATTAGACAATAATCAGTCATTAAAAAGAGCTAATTTTAAGAATAGAAGATAACTGAGCCTCAATATGTTTAAGATTGTTAATACACACATTGGTAGCACTTTATTTTACAGTACGTGTATTTTCCTGGTACATCTATAGTAATTATGTTGTTCATACAGGTAAAAGAGTGGTAACATAAGGTACTTACCTGACATGTATGTACATGGAAACTAATAAGAAACACTGCTGTACTTTCCAATGGTACAAACATGGTAATTACTTTGTATCTATAGACAAGTGTTGGGTGATAACAGGTGCTTACTTATAGTGTCCGTATATGATAACTAACAGACACATTACTGTACCTACTGATGGTATGTACATGGTAAATATGTTGTAGTTATGAACAAGTGTGGACACACATAACGGACACTTACTTACAGTGTGTGCATGTTAACAACATGTGGTTTTCTCACTGATTTTCTCACATTTAAAACACAAAATTCTCAAGAAATAAAGTAATTGTTTTGCTGCACTATGTATTTACTTTATGTAGTGTTTTATGAACTGTTAATGCTAAATTGCTCTCCACAACAGTGCATCTTATTTTACAGTCCTTACTAGTTAATATGCTTAAGCTGATTATTACAAAGTTTAAAGAGCTGGTCATTCCTATGTAATGTTTATGTACAAGGGTGCACTTTATTTTACAGTCCTATTTCCATGTACTTACTATGAACATACTAGTAAATTTACCACTTAGTTCATATGTAAGTTACACATTACTTTGGTTGGGGGGGGGTTCCTGTTATTACTCACAATTGTCTGTAAGTGCTACATATTTACTGTGTATATACTATTAGTAAGTACAGTAATGTGTCTTACAAGTTACCATAGATAAGTGCCTTTTATTATTACCCACACAAAATCATTGTTTATACATCATTCATGGAACATATTTTTCTGAATCCTTTTTGTTGGATGTTTAACTAAAGTTTTTTTTTTTTTAAATGTTGCTGTTTGTTTACTATTTTTCAGGTGATGGGCATTCAGGTGGAGGGCGTTCAGGTGGAGGGCGTTCAGGTGGAGGGCGTTCAGGTGACGGACGTTCAGGTGGAGGGCGTGAATGATGATTCTTCTGTATTGAACTCTGCAGTTCCATCAGTTGAAAGAAACCATGATTCTTTACTAATAGCGGTGAGTTACAACTTTTATATCTCCCTGAATTACTCTTGATCTCATTGTAGAATCAAAGTTTGCCTTTTATGTCACTGCAAAAAAATATGACTTCATATCTTCAGTCATTTCTCTTCTCCAGTAAATGTATCTTGATTTAAGAATGTTTAGATATTTGTGTTGGAAAACAAGACAGAAACACTGAGGAAGAACATCATACATCTAAACATAAATAAACTACAAACTAAACTTAAATTTAATCCTAAAGTCCGACAGAGAGCTGATTCTTACTCCTCTATGAATCTCTCAACCTGTATCATATAAACTTCGTTGGAGAAAAACTACAGCTTTTTCATCTGAGGTGGGCTTCTGCTCTGAGTCATTCATTCTTTTGTCATGTGACAGCCCAACATGTTCTCCAACTAATATGCCTATATAGGTTGTATGTCACTTCCCTGAAATATGACCCATATGAGCATTTGCTAAAGTTGCACCCCTATCGACAACGGGACACTTTCATTTGAATGCATTGTACCCTTTTATCTGCTGAACATACAGGCTGAGTGTAGAACGCTGCTAGTGCACTAGATAGTAAACATGAGCTGTTGAAACATCAAGAATGATCTACATGTACATCTCTACATCAGATTACTTCACTAAACATCTCTGGCAGTAAATGCCCATCACAGGAGTGTTCATGTGTGTTTCTGTTTCCTATAAAGCGACACCCTGATTCTCCTAAACATGACTGACTGATGATGGAAAGAATCTGTGCCGAGAATCAGGTTTGATCAGTTAGGAAGAAAACAGTGTGTCAGAACAGAGGCAAGAGTCCGTCTTTTGTTTGTTCTCCAGCATGTTTTCACACCGTGTGTTTGTCACGATCACCAGTGAGAGTACCCGTAAATTAACACCAGAGGGCACTCCACCCCGGACTATTGCCACACCATCTCAGAGTGCATTACCCATAACCCACTGCCCGGACTAATGATTGTATACAGCTATGTCCCATTTCCCTCATCATCTAGCCTGTTCATTCTGTCATTCACTGCAAGGTTTTTGTGTTTTTAAGAATGTGCTCAAATCTACATGAATCTCATTCATCATCCTCACATTTGAACAGGAAAGTGACCCAATACTAAAAAAGATTATTAAAAAAAAACTATTTTCCATACATGCAGTGGTTACACACATACATACAAACAAACAATGTCAACAAACAAATTACATTTTCTCATGAATTAAAGGTTGTAGCAAATTAGCTCAAAAGAAATATGAATAATTAATTATAACTAAACAAATTATCTTGTCCTGGCCAAGAAAGAATAACTTTTTCCTAATGTATAAAGCACTAGCAGGGGGACAGCATATAGCTCGATAAAGAAAGAGAGAGAGAGAGAAGAGAATAGCAAAATTACAATCAGTTAACCACAACCTGTGAGAGAACAGAAAAACAAATCAGGGTCTCTTTAAAAGGGGTACAATTACTTGGAAATGCATCTAAAGGCTGCAAACGGGTACTTGCATTGACTTTGGTTGCTGAATAAGTCCAGATGCGGTAGATTCCAGAGATTCTTGCTGATTTTAGTCTGGAGTGCACAGAAGCGTTCGCTTGGGTTCTTCTGGGTGGTCCACGCTGAATCCAATGAAGTTAACTTGGAGATAAACTTGCCGGAATGAAACGATGGTCTCAAAAGAGATTGAGCAAAGGTGTACCTGATCTGAGGACTCTTGAAGGCCTGTCAGTTCACACCAATCAAAACCGACCGAGAGAAAGTCTTTGTTCTTTCTTGTCACCCTATTTGCATGTTTATGTTGGTCTGGAGAATTTATGCAGTTTTACACAAAAGTGTGGTAAGAATATTCTGATGCATTTTATCATAGCATACTATACACCATTAATTATGAAATGAAAATAGGATTCTTTTGATATTAAGAAAGATGGGGATTCAAAGACATTAAAGCAGTCATTCACACAGATATCAGGATGTGAAGCTGATATCAGCAAAGAATCATAATTAGGCAAATATAACAAAGACATACATAGAACACGGGGAAAATATTATATACAGTTGGAAAGTTTTAATTGTGGGTAAAAACTGAGTCACAGTTTACTTTGTTGGTCTGGTGTTCTGTCACATGGGTGGTTGCATATACAGTGGTGCTCAGGATTATTGGCACCCTTGGTAAATATGATCAAAGATGACAATAAAAATTATTTTGCATTGTTTATCCTTTTGATCTTTAATTCATAAAATTTGTAAAAATCTAATCTAAAGGAAAAGAATTGAAAGTGGGGGGAAAATCACATTATGAAATAAATGTTTTTCTCCGAAAGACGTTGGCCACAATTATTGGCACCCTTTTGTTAAATACTTTTTGCAACCTCCTTTTGCCAAGATAACCGCTCTGAGTCTTCACCTATAATGCCTGATGAGTTTGAAGAACACCTGACAAGAGATCAGAGACCATTCCTTCATGCAGAATCTCTCCAGATCCTTCAGATTCCAGCTCCATGTTGGTGCTTCTTCTCTTCTGTTCACTCCACTCATTCTCTTTAGGGTTCAGGTCAGGGGACTGGGATGGCGATGGGAGAAGCTTCATTTTGTGCTCAGTGACACATTTTTGTGTTGGTTTTGATGTTTGTTTTGGATCACTGTCCTGATGGAAGATCCAACCACGGCCCATTATTGGATTTCTAGCAGAAGGTCAGGTTTAGATTTTTTATCTTTTGGTATTTGATAGAATCCATGATACCATGTATCTGAACAAGATGTCCAGAACCTCCAGCAGAAAAATAGGCCCACAACATTAAAGATCCAGCAGTATATTTAACCGTGGGCATGGGGTACTTTTTATCCATGTATGCGCCAAATCCATCTGGTGGGTTTGCTGCCAAGAAGCTCTTGTTTTAGTTTCATCTGACCATAGAAGCCGATCCCGTTTGAAGTTCCAGTTGTGTCTGACAACGGAATATGCTGGAGATTGTTTCTGGATGAGAGCAGAGGATTTTTCTTGAAACCCTCCGGAACAACTTGTGGGGATGTAGGCGCTGTTTGATCATTTTTTTAGGCTTTCTGAGACTCAAGACTCAACTAATCTC
>RJVU01056023.1:0-11375 GCA_003731715.1 Anabarilius grahami | reverse complement strand
TGACGAAATGCGCGTGACAATCGCATGCGATTAATCGTGCAGCCCTAATCCGAACTATCATTAAGGAGACAGAATTTGGGAACATAAAAAATGTCAAGTATATCCGCTAAAACTGAATTTACATGCAACCAGAACTTAGAGATAACTGGACACTCCCAAAACATGTGTAAAAACGTTCCAGGTGAAGCAGTGTTACATATATGACAGTTGTGAGTAGGTTGTAATTTCATCTGGAATTTCTTATAAGGTGTGATGTAGGCTCTATGTATGATTTTGAAGTGAATTAGTTGGTGAGCTAGGTTCTTAGAAGTCATGTTTAGATTGCACCATATTCTCTCCCAATTTAGGTTTATATTTAAACTCCCCAACTCCCTGTTCCATATGGATTCAATTGGTAAAGCCTTAGCGCTATGCGGAATCAGTGTACTATATATTAAAGAAACAGAAGGTCTACTCAGTAGTGGTGCAATCCATTGTAACATGGGATGTGCGGGGAGAGGAGAATTCCATGGAACTCCATACGTTTTTAAGGCTGATCTTAGCTGAAAGTAAACAAAATAAGAGGACACAGGAAGGGAAAAGCGTGTTCTTAAATCTTGAATGGAGCAAAGACCTTTAGTATCATATATCACCTAATGTATTCACTCCAAGGGATGACCAAGATGGTTGGTTGAATGGTTTGTTGCCACATAATAAATTCCAGTTATGCCATAGTGGCATGTTCTGACAGACTTTAGGTAGACCGCCCATCCACTGTTCTGCTTTCTTCCACACTTGAATAGAGTTGGCAATGATGGGACCAAAATTGTTTTTTATTGTTTTGTTTGCTACACTATATAGTATGTCTTGCAACTTGTGTGGAAAAATCTTAGCAGATTCAATCAATCGCCATGCAGTGGTAGACTGTGGGTCCACCCATGTGCTGAGTGCTCTGATCTGAAATGACCAATAATAAAGCTCAACGTTTGGTACTGCCAGACCACCCAGCAGTTTGGGTCGTTGCAGTGTATTCAGACGAACCCTGGGCCATCTACCATCCCAAATAAAAATCATGGAAATCATGGAGCGAATGTCTTTAAAGTAATTTGAAGGGGGGCAGAGTGGTAACATAAAGAAGAGGAAATTGAGACGGGGCAATATGTTCATTTTGACTGTATTAATTCTACCTTGAAGAGACGTTTAGATTCCTCCATCTATGAATGTCTGATTTTATTTTGCTTAGCATAGTGTTGAAATTGTCTCTATTAATTTTATGTATATTTTTATAGATCGTAATGCCCAAATATGTAAAAGAGCTTTTGGACTGAATATAGACGGGAATAGGAACATTTCTGTGCTAATTATTTAAAGGCATAAGTGCAGATTTCGTCCAATTAATTTTGTAGCCTGACAGGCTGCTAAAATGATCAAATTCCTTAATAATTGGGTGAATGGAGGTGTCAAAGTTATCTAAGAACAAAATTATTTCATCCGCATACAGAGATATAATATGATGATGATGACCAATTTCCATGGGGGAAGCCGTAGATTGTCTAATGGCTTGTGCTAGAGGTTCCAGAGACAGACAAAACAAAAGTGGCGAGAGTGGACACCCCTGTCTTGTAAAACGCTGCAGAGTAAAAGGAGAGGAGATTATGTCACCTGTTAGAACACTTGCTAAAGGTGAGTGGTAAAGCGCCTTGATCATTGCTATAAAATTATGCCTGAAACCAAAACGCTGCAAAACTGCCCACATATATTTCCACTCTATCCTATCAAAGGCTTTCTCTGCGTCGAGTGAAAATGCGGCACAAGGATTTGGGTGTGTCTCTGCAACCTCTATAATGTGTAGCAGCCTTCTCATGTTATCAGATGCATGGCGTCCCTTGATAAATCCTGTTTGATCCTCATTGACTAGAGATCGAATAACTTTTTCCAGGCGTAGAGCGAGTACTTTGGCATATATCTTAAGATCGCTTGTAAGTAAAGATATTGGTCTAAAACTAGAGCACTCCAAAGGATCTTTTCCCTTTTTCAAGAGTAAGGTGATGAGTGCTGTTTTTTGGTCTCTATGGAAAGTCCCACTTTTAATTGCAAAATTAAAAGAATCCAACATGAGTGTGCCCACCATGTCCCATAGTTCTAAATAAAGCTCTGGAGGGAGGCCATCCAAGCCAGGTGATTTGCCTTTACTGAGACATTTTGCAGCTCTATGTAGTTCATCCAGCTCCAGCGCAGCTTCCAGATCATCTTGGTCAGTTTGCTTGAGGCAGGGAAGCTCTAGTTTGTCAAGAAAATGTTTACTGGTAGCATCATCATCAGAAATTTCTGATTTGTATAAATTTTCATAAAATGTTAAGAATATATTATTAATGGCCTGAGGATTAGTGGTAATTTTGCCCTCTGGTGTATTTATTGCTGAAATGTGAGCTTTTGTTTCACATTCCTTAAGCATAAGAGCCAGGTTCTATGCCAGATAAATTCTGCCTTTGATATGACCAATGTATTGTATTCATCTTTTAAAGAAGCCAGCAGTTTAGACTGATCATCTGAAAAGCTATGTTTTTGTAGATTCTCTAATGATTCTATTTTGTTTTCAAGGTTTGTGATCTGGAAAGCTTTTGTTTTAGCTGAAGTTGAGGAGAATGAAATACAGAAACCACGAATAAAACACTTTGTGGCCTCCCATAAAATTTGTGGATTAGAGCAATCCTTTGTATTAGTATCTAAAAAATCCTTTATTTGTACTTTTAGTGAACTAAGAAATCCAGAGTTAGTTAGTAAAGATGTATTTAAACGCCACCTGGGCCTTTGTCTTAATGTTGGGCAGATCGATGTTGCATAAAAGTGCAGAGTGATCAGATAATAGAATTGGTAAGATATTAATGGACGTATGTCCTGCAATAAGGTTTGGGCTAAGAAAGATATAATCTATAAACAAATAATGTTTTATGTCTGTTGGAGAAAAATGTGTAATCTCTAGCAGTAGTATTCTGTATACGCCAGAAATCCACAAGATTTAAATCTTTGAGAAGCGACTTCAATAAGGTAGATGAAGAATTGCCTATTGCATCTGAATTTGATTTATCAAGAGACAGATTAAGGACTGCATTGACGTCACCTACAACCACTAAAGAAAAGTCATTTTGTTCTAACAATATGTTTCCAATGTAAGAAAAAAAACTTTGTCAGGCTCATTTGGGCAGTATATGGATGTGAAAGATAATTTATGATTAAATATACAAACACGGGCAAAAGCAAGTCTTCCATTCTCATCATTTCCATTAATATTTACATTGCATGATATTTTTCGGTTAAGAAGAATGCATACTCCCTTGGTCTTATTTAGGGCACACGATGATCCAATTAATCTGTAATATTTATTTTGAAATCGTGCCACATCGCATTGTTTTAGGTGTGTTTCTTGGATCAGGGCGATGTCTACTTTTTTACGATATATATACTCAAGAACACGGGTGCGTTTGATAGCGGAGTTTAGGCCATTCAAATTGAGTGATAATATATTCAATGACTGTATCGACATATACCGCTAAGATCTGTCTTAAAATATGAACGTGCTAGTATAAGATATAACAGAAGTGTGTAAACATCCTGCCAATTACCATACAGATGTCCCAAAGCTGTTGTTCTATCAAAGAGTAGGAATATGTCTGTAAAGGGGAGGGGATGGGAAAAACTATATACAATAACAAACACAAACCGCACAGGCAAAAATCCGTAGGTCTGTAAGAACATAAACATTGCCTGATACGTGACCAATCCACCCCAACACATGGCAATAGAATCAGATAAACCCACACAATCTTAACACATAAAATGAATACATTCGTCACCTCTCGAACTGGGCAAGGAAGGCTAATTTAGCATACTTGTTTTTAGATCGTACCTTGAAATGAGGACCCGGAGTTTGACCATTGCTACATAACTTGTTAGGTTATCTAAGATTATTCTGCCATGTCCACTAAATTGCCTTCTCTGGCGTGAGAAGGATCCCCATGGTTGTTTTCTTCGGTCGGGTTTGAGGCTGCGTCAGAAGCATCACCGTGCAGGTGTAAAGGTGGACCTCCGCGGAAGAGAGTTGATAAAATCTTCGGCGGCCTGGGGGGAGTCGAACATCTTCCTTTCGCCTCTATACTGCAGTTTTATCCATGCAGGATAAATGAGGAATGGCTCCAGGCCCATACCCTTGGCCTTCTTCATGGTAGAAATTAAGCTCTTTCTCTTTGCTGTTGTCGCTGGACTATAATCAGGGAAGAACAGGATAGTGCTGGCTGTTGGCGCCGAAGAATGAGCGAGAGGCGTGAGCAGGTGAGCGGATGATGCGCGCGCATCATTAGCACCGTACTTCACTGGATACATTTGACGTGCCCCGTTCAGGATAGCCGATCTGTCTTCCCAACGCAGTAATCTGAAGATGAGGGTGCGCGGCTTGTTGGAGTTAGCCTCTCCTCCATCATACACAAGATGTGCCTGTTCAATGTCATTGTCTCGGCCCACCAATGAGGGTATCCACTTGGGAAGATTATCTTTCAGGTAGCCGATTGCATACGAACCCTCAACTGCTTCTGGTAAGCCAACCAGCCTTACATTATTTCTTCGTCCCCTGTCCTCCAGGTCTGTCAACTTTGTAGTGAGCTGGTCTAGCTGTGTCTTTAGTTCGATAACCGATCGCCTGTCCTCTCGTGCAGCCGTCTGAACAGATTCCACACGGTCTTGAGTCCATTTAGTAGATTTGGCTACCATCTCAAGTTCACTGCTGATCTCCTTCACAGTTTCATTAGTCTTTTGGATTTCCGTTCGCAAGTCACGTAGTGCTGGGACCAGAATGGAGTCCACAGCTTCCCTGACACCGGAGGCTACGAGCACATCTAGACCACGTTGTTGTTCTTGGAGGGCTAGCTTTATGCCATTAGCAATAGCTGTATACAGTTCTTCCTTGGAGATGGCAAAATCCTTGAATTTTTTCTTTAAAGGCGATTGTTCATTTTCCCTTTTCCGTGCTTCTTTGTTTGGGGAAGGATTCATCATGAGATAGATGTCGAAGTATTTGAAGTATGTTAAAGGATTATTGAAAAAATAAGACTATGCGAGCAGAGCCGAAAACTATGCTGGCATCGCTGTCGATGGGTCACGTGATCCCCGTCCATTGGTCTCCTGATAACTTTCCAGATAGGTAACTTTTTGAGTTCAAAATTTACAAAAATGATACATTGGGAATGTACAACATGAATACATTTTCCAAACCGTGTTTTTGTCTTACTCTGTATCATTATGGTACACCTATAATAAGTGTTTATATTCTGACTATTTTAGACCGGTCTGGTAGTAGGAACCGCTGCGTATCACAGTACCTGCGTGACTCGTCATAGACATAAACAGAGAGAAGTAGCACTGGATACAATGTTCTTCCGCAAGATGTTCTGTTTAACCGTTAGAGCGCAAAAAGTTACGGACTTGTTTATATATTATATGTTGTGTTTGTGAATGAAGGAGATTTATTGGATGAGGCACGCGCGAGACAAATTCAAAATTTTAAACAAGTCAAACGGACTTTCGGAGAATCTGAGTACTGCGCATGCACATAATTTTGATCTGTAACGGTCGACTTCCAGCAGACGGACACGGAGTAAAAGGTAAGCCTTACAAATCTGCTTTTATTCATCGTTTTTGCCCATGTGACACTAAATATCACTTGTGATGAGTAATGTTAGTGCAGTGTTTTTGGTTTTCTAAATTTATTTCATAAATAAATTCTGTTAATGTGCGCACGAGCACTGTCCCCGTGAGGTGGTCTGAGGTAATGTTAAAAGCTGAGACACATTTTTATATTTTTATTTTATTTATTTTAAATGTAACGTTAACTGTTTAATGCTATAAACGGCAGAATAATGACTTATATTCATTAAACGGCAACTGTAGTAGAGTGTTTGTTAATTTTAGACCCTGCCTGGCCTCCCTTAAGCTCACATGAACCATATTGAAAATTCAATAAAATCTGTATAAAACGGTTAATCAGACACGGTTAATTACTTCATGATTGGTTTACTTAAATTCTTTGTAATGGCAATGAACCAGCCAAATCAATGATTTAGAGTCGTTTATAACAAAATATTCTCATTTGTCACCACTTACTGGTTTAACGTTATGTGTGAGTCTATTAATTCCTATAAATCTAACATACTTTTTATTTTCAGCAGCTGGAGGAGAGACAGCCTGTGCAGCAACAACAAGACAACAATGATTATAAGCAGGGGTGGTTATTAAATTAGTTTCTGACTTGTTCAGTACCAATAGATATAAGGTCCTGGACTAATGGTGCTGTTATCGGTATGTATGTAACGTTCAGGCTTTAATTACCCTTGATATGCAACCACATATCATTCAGATAATCTCCAGGTGGACTGCACGGGTCCAGGATCAAGAGATCATTCATCATGCAGACCATGTTCCAGGAGAAGCAGCGTATCCTGGGTGAACAACTATGCCTCATTTTTCCAATATCACTTAGGTAAGGCTAAATGGATTTAAAGTGATTTCAATCATGGGTCATTTGTTTCAGGTCTGCTTGATCTTGATCTGAGTTGTCCTGGATGTGAGAACTGTCGTGGCAGATTCGATGTTTCTTTGTCCCTTCAGATCTGGTCTCGAAGAAAAACTTGCAGAGTCGAAGTTTCAGGTCTCTGAAAAACTCACAGAGTCGAAGTTCTAGGTCTCAGAAGTATTTAACTTTATTGGCAAACAATAAAGTGAGATGCCAGCTTCACATCTGAGGCTCCCTTAGCCGGGGCACAGTTTTTATACATTTTTCTTATCTCTTAAAAACATACCAAATTAATATCATTGGCTTTTTCTTATCTCTTAAAATACACCAAAGTAATATCATTGGCTGGTAATATTCACCCTAACAGTTATTTTCTATGATATCATCTACGGGGGCTCTTCTCCCACACCTCCTTCCCATGTACTCCCCAACCTTTCTGCCATAGACGCTTCACTAATATAATTGCAGGTGTTGCTTATGTAAGAGACAATTTTCTTAGTAAGGGTGACCAGCTTCCAGCTATACTGTACATCTTTTGACTTCATTTCTCATGGGCCTTCTGCCAATTGATGGTCAACACTTTTCCCATTGGCCAAATGAAACATTGTATCAAAACAGTCAATATTCCCAGGAGGCAAGAAGCCTTCACGTGACACCCTTTAATAAAGGTCTTGTTCATTTCACAGCCACCTGTTGTCTGGTGGAAAATTACCAACAAAATATGCTTAGTGGCCAAGTAAACTTGTCTGACCCTTACAGTTTCAAAGGCCAAGAGGCCTCAAAACACTTCTAGCTTTTATAGTAAGCAAACAAATTCTACAATTGTTTTCTATAGGATGGATAAAATACTCCATCAGAGCATGGTCAAAAGGTGTGTCAATCAGCATCCAGCTTCTCGTTAAAAGGCTCAGGAGGACAAACAGGTAATTCACACAAGGTTGAATTTCACAATTCAATTACTCACAGAGACAAAGAGATGTTAATAATTCTGAATTGGAGGGGTCAGCAATTTTACTATTTGATACACTTTTTATTTAATAGAACGAAATCATTGTGATTGATGAATCTGAATATAGTTGATGTGTACATTTATTTAGAAGTCGGATTTGATATTTTAAAATGCACTCTCTGTCCAAAATTACAGACTTTTCCGCTGTTGGTGCGCATTAACCATCATCCTGTCATTGCTTCTTTTCTGTTTCAAAAAGCAGACTTTATATTTATCATTCCAGGTCCTGATTAGGAGACGCAGAGAACATGAAGCTATGTGCCGTGCTGCTTATATTTATCAAGCAGTAAAAATGCTTAAAACTAAACAGAAGCATTTTGAAATTTTATGACAACAGTCATTTATTACACTGCATTCATTCAACAACAATGGTTAGTTTTGTACTTCATTGCGACATTTCTACATCATTCCACATGCTTTACACTTTCAAATTTCAGTTTTTAATCTGATCACGTGTTTACATGTCCTAAAAAGTCACATGTTAGTTGGAATGAATTGGCCGGGTCCAATTGACATTTCATTCGGATTGAAAGGGCATGTTTAAAGCTTTTTTAAAATCTGTTCGATACTATCAAATACAATCCAAAATCTCCTTCCACTCATCTCATCCATTCTTGTATTGGGCGTTGAAAGGGGCATTTTTACTGCTTTATAAATATAAACAGCATGGCACAAAGCTTAATGTGCTCATCATCTCCTAATTAGGACCCATAATAGATAAATGTTGAGTCTGTTTTTCAAATAAAGAAAAGCTGTGTAGTGCAGTCGTGCAATGTGCGAACTGCTTCGACATGATTATCGGGTTAACTAACTTGTATGCAAAGGCTCACAAACTACTGAGTGTTTGAACTTACACAGTGTACGCCTGCCTAAAGGGTTAGTTCACACAAAAATGAAAAAAAAAAATGAAATCTGAAATCTTTATGTCATTCTGAACATGCAAGAATGTGTTGTTCATCCTCGAAACATAAGTGAAGATATTTTAATGAAATCTGAGAGTTTTCTGTCCCTCAATTTACAGACCATGCAACTAACACTTTGACACTTCAAAAAGTTCATAAAGAGATTGTAAAGTGATCCATATGAATGGAGCAGTTTAGTCAATTTTCTGAAGAGACTTGTTTGCTTAATGCAATATATATAGTTTGAGTTTAGACTTTTATTCACATATAAACATTAATTAGCGAACATAAATGGAAGCTCAACTGTACTTGTTTGTATATGCACTTGTGTATTAAATTTGTTCATTATATAAAGTGATCGAGTTTATTCAGAAAATTTGGACTAAACCTCTCAATTCATTAAATTAGATTTACGATCTGTATGAACTTTTGTTTTAAACATCAAAGTGGCAGTTTTTCATCTCTTTGTCATTTTTGTGCCAAATTATGGATAGTAGTCATAAGAGTATCTATAAATATAATTGATAAAATCATTATTTAACTATACCCATCTAAAGATAAAACACTTTGTCAATTAAAAGAATAAAATGTATTAATCACTGGTTACATTTATGTAGTGATTGTATTGTTTGATCTAGGAATGTGTTCAATTTATGAATTCATGTGTTCAATTTTCTGTACTCATAACTTGATAACAATTTACATGGTTAAAACATGGTTACATGGTAATGTTCAAATGTATTGGCTTAGTAATTGTACAAAGTAACAATGCTGATGATTACATGGATGCAGTGTGTTTCTAGCCGTTTTCTATCAGAATTTAATGAGGGTTTCTATTGGTTTCCACTACATATTTTGATCTGCAAATGTATTACCAAAGCAATACAATTCCCTATAACAATTAGCATTTATAAGGTTTTATAGCAGAGAATGGAGTGTTTATCAGTTGGATTTCAAGGTTATGGACGGAGCACATCTCCATTCCCCGGAGTAAAGGTGAGAAGCAGATTTTAAGATAAAGGTCGAGGTGGTATTTTGGTCTTTAGGACGTACCTGTTACGTTCCAGCAACGTACCGCTATAACGTCACCACAACGAATATGGGAATCACAAAGTTACGTTGCTGGAACGTTATTCGGGATGTCGTTGCAACTAATATGAGCCGATCCAGTTACGTTTTTACAACGTGCCAGTTTGGTCGTTGAGACGTTATTGTCACGTTACAGAGACGTACCGCTATAACGTCGCCACGACGAATATGGGAATCACAAAGTTACGTTATTAGGGACGTCGTTGCAACTAATATGAGCCGATCCAGTTACCTTTTTTACAACGTGCCAGTTTGGTAGTTGAGACGTTATTGTCACGTTACAGAGACGTACCGCTATAACGTCGCCACGACGAATATGGGAATCACAAAGTTACGTTATTAGGGACGTCGTTGCAAGTAATATGAGCCGATCCAGTTACGTTTTTACAACGTGCCAGTTTGGTCGTTGAGACGTTATTTTCACGTTACAGAGACGTACCGCTATAACGTCGCCACAACGAATATGGGAATCACAAAATTACGTTATTAGGGACGTCGTTTCAAGTAATATGATCCGATCCAGTTACGTTTTTACAACGTGCCAGTTTGGTCGTTGAGACGTACTCCTCACGTTACAGAGACGTACCGCTATAACGTCGCCAAGACGAATATGGGAATCACAAAGTTACGTCCCTAGAACGTTATTTGGTACGTCACTACAACGAATATGGTCCGGTCCAGTTACGTCGTCACAACGTAACTGTGTTAGCTGGGATGTCTGTGAAATGTAAGTTATGTACTGGGGAAATTATTGGATGTCACTTCAGCTTAAAAAAAGAGGTATGTTTGTTTCCACCAATCGCTGCACAAGTTAACCTTATATGATGACGAAGGCACGTTAGTGCGAGCCCTCCCATTGCAGTGCCTGCAGTTCGAAAAAAAAGTTTTTTGAATGGAAGTCTATGGGATCACTCGGGGCAAATCTCGGCCAGACTGAAATCGCCCAAAAAGAGGCGGTACTCCATAGAGAGTGACTCGACGCTGATTGGACTATATCCAGAGGCAGAACAAACAGCCAAGCAGTGACAGCTAGCGTAACACTGTGGTTAAATGTGATTGAAAAATCCGTCCCTTTCTCACTTTGGTGGTGCGTCGCCCTTTTGCCCTAATGAAGAAACCGCCCCTGAAAACAACCCCTTCAATGGACCGAATTTGGACGTCCAAAAATTACATGAAAAAGACGTCACTCCGACGTCACATTGCGCAGTGGGGCATGCATGTAGACTGTACGATGGTGACACCTGTTGACTCGTGAGCTACGATGCATGTTTCTATAAGAATAAAATGTCATCAGCATGTGCTAGTGGTAATCAAAAGGCCATGTTGAATCATACTTTGGTAGTAGTTTGTATGTGTGCTGAAAAAAAAATGGAAGCAGCGAAAGAAGGGAAAAGAGCTTGAGGTAAGCAGTTTTAAGTTTTAGATTCCTTTTATACGGTACGATTCCGTATAATACGGGATGGTTGGCAACCCTACCTATATGCCAATGTAACGAGTGTAAAATCAGCATTATTATTTTCACTCAAAATCCTATTTTTTTTCTGTATATATATCAGGGGCGTTTCCTCCGAGTAGGCAAGGGAGGCAGTGCCTCATCAAAAAAAAATAGGATGAGAAAATAATCCAGATTACATTTAAAACAACACAAATATTACAAATTATGACATTAAAAAGAGCGCAATTCACACGTATTTTTTAAGGAACACTGCCCCACAGCGACACCCGCAGGTAAAGTTACACAGAGGAGTCATGCTTTGCAGTCTATGGAGTCATGCCTCCCTTTCCTCTCATAAGCCCTATTCGGACGGGACTAGTTTTCCAAACGACGTTTGAG
>RJVU01056011.1:1456054-1472828 GCA_003731715.1 Anabarilius grahami | reverse complement strand
ATATTGACTTCAATTTGATGTCAAAAAAGTTGTCAATTTGATGTCAAAAAGTGACGTCAAAAAACTGATGTCAAAAAACTGTCGCCAATTTGATGTAAAATATTAACATCATTTTGATGTCAAAAAAGTTGTCAATTTGATGTCAAAAAACTGACGTCAATTTGATGTAAAATGTTAACATCATTTTGATGTCAAAAAAGTGACATCAATTTGATGTCAAAAACTGACGTCAATTTGACGTCAAAAAACTGAGAGGTCTGGATGGATCATAACGTAGCAAAAGATCAGAAATGTACTTTCACACGCAAATCAGAAATTTAAAAAAGATTTCCTTTACCAGTGATTTTTTAAATGTCATTCTTTGTCTGCAGCTGTTAATCACCTTAAATTGTATTATATTTTAGGGTTTAAAAAAATTCCTTCATGTCAAAATGCAATATGAAGGGGGTGGTCTGCTGCAGAAGGAGGCTTTTGAGAACACTGCATTGTTTTCGGTCATTAGAGGTATGTGTGTGCGTGCAAACATTGACCAGTCAACTTATCGCTTTTTTTAGGCTGAATGGTGATAAACATTTATCTTTTTTTTTAAGAACTGGTTCAATAAATTATTTTAATGTGACATCAGGCTATATTAAATAATATAGTCTCAATCTATATTTTTTTTTAAAAATATATCCATATATTCCTAAAAACTCTATTGGCCAGCCCTAGTGTGCATCCAAACAAAAGAGAATGACTCCCTGATGTCAACAATGCTTTTCTCATGCATTTTTTTCTTTTCTTATTTGGCAGATGAACTTTCCAGCGGCAACAGAGTTTGAGTTAAAGAATGCTATGGAAATAAAACCAACCAAAAAACATTGTTAACCTTTTTTATTTAACTTTTTTTGTCATTTTTTGTAAAGTTGTAAAATGTTTAATTATATATATATATATATCAGTGGCGTGTGGTCCATATAAGCTGCGAATGCTCTGCATACCCAAGCCATTCGTGAATGGATTGTCATTTATGAGAACCTGTTATATTTAATTGAAAAGTATCCTTTAGACATTATTTTGTTGTCTGTAACATGTAGTCATTTATTAGCTGTATATTTGATGACTAGTCTATTCTTGGGCTACGGTTAGATTAGGCTATTCTTTTGGCTATTAAATTATCTCTGACAGCCCAAATTCAGCCTTGTTTTAGCCTAGACCAATATTCACTGTCTATTAGACATAAACATGTAGTCTTTCAACAGCAGTCTAATTGATGACTAGTCTACTCTTGGGTTATGGTTAGATGTCTATTAGATTTTCACTGACTGCCCAAATTGTGCCTCGTTTTAGCCTAGACGTCAGGGCTGTGTTTTGACGGCTATTAGACGTCTTTTAGACATAAAATTGCTTGCTGGGCTAGTTCAGTAGTCAGGGCACTGATCAGGGAATCAGCCACATTCATTTACATGATATACCGATTCACGACCTAGGGAGCTGATTGAGACTCAGGGATAGATAAATGTGCGCTATTATTAGGCACGTATCCATGCTTGCGTGCTCACTGCATGACATGGAGGCGCCGGTGCGATCACTTAAAATACTCCGTCATTTTGGTCATACAGATAAGAGTAATACAAAGTGTAAAAGATCTACTTTTATTTCTGTAAACTCACAATAACAGAAAACGTTATGCTTTTGTAAAATGAAAACAACCAGGATGTGCGTTCTGATCATCTCTGTGAACTTAAGCATGTAACAAATATGAACCGTACATACACGAAAAATATATCTATAGAAAGCTTGAAATGTCTACTTTTAATCAAACCAATTCAAATGGAAAATACATATTCTCAGATTATGTAATCCGTATGAAACATGCATATCGCGTCTACTACTGCCGATATGACGAATCAGCATTGTAGTCTTCATCTTTGCAGCCGAAAACAGAAAACATTATCAATACATTTTTTAAATGTTTAGAAAGTCTCCTTGCTGTTTTTTCACTACACATTCATAATAATCATGTTTGCCGGTGCGCTGTGGCAAGTTTTATGCGTGCGCTTGTGCGCTGATTAGGCCATGTATTAAATATTGGTTTATTATATATGATTTTCAATTTCCCATTTTCCCTTTGTGGTGGTGGTAATTTTCTTACTGTGGTGGTCCACCAGTTGAAGGAATGTAGAAGAAAAACTCTAGTATTGGCTGTCTCAATGTGTGTGTGTATGCCAGTTAACCTTATTTGCGTGTGGACCATGTATGGCACTAAATACATTTTTCCAGTAAAGTATAAGGATTAAGGGGGGCCTCACACAAAAGAGCAGCCTAGGGGCCCCTGACCACCTTAATCCGCCCCTGCTCATGTCATTCATCTTCAAAACACAAATGAAGATTTCTTTATTGAAATCTCAGAGCTTTCTGTCCCTCCATTGACAGTCTACACAACTACTGCTTTCAAGCCCCAGAAAAGTAGTAAAGACATCATAAAAGTAATCCATGTGACTCCAGTGGTTTAACCTCAATTTTAAGTGACACGAGTGCTTTGTTTGCACAAAACAACATAATTTACCACTTTATTTACAAAATAATAATGCATGTTACATGTTATATTGAAGCGAGAGCAGACGTCGTTGCGTGAGCTCGCGTTGGAGATCAATATTTTGTAAATAAAGTGGTAAATTATGTTTTTTGCACAAACAAAGCACTCGTGTCGCTTCATAAAATTGAAGTTAAACCACTGAAGTCACATGGATAACTTTTATGATGTCTTTACTTTCTGGGGCTTGAAAGTGGTAGTTGTGTTGGCTGGAGGGAGAGAAATGGAAGGAGAGAAAGCTCAGATTTCATTAAAAAGATGACATTTGTGTTCTGAAGATGAACGAAAGTCTTACTTGGAGTGAGTAATTAATGACAGAATTTTCATTCTTCAAGATGACTGCAATATAGGTCACTTTAAGAAATTCATAAAATTAAAATGAACCAAAGTGGTTTTATTAGTATTTATCCATTTGGGTTTTTTTCAGGGTCAAATAGTCTAGAATGTAAAAAGGTTGGATTCTTTAGACTATAAGCAATAATTAATTTTATACTTGTTGAATTAAATATTTTCATTCAACAATGAATGAAATGTGTTTCATTCAACACCAAACTGTTTTACTTGTGAAACATCATTACTCCACACCTGCCCCATATTACTTACAGTTGTGGCCAGAATTATTAACCCCCTTCATAAATATGATCAAAGATAACTCTAAAAATAAATCTGCATTGTTTATCCTTTTGATCTTTAATTTATAAAATTAGCAAAAATCTAACCTTTCATTGAAGGAAAAGAATTGAAAGCGGGGGGGAAATCACATTATGAAATAAATGTTTTTCTCCAAAACACGTTGCCCACAATTATTAGCACCCTTTTATTCAATACTTTTTGCAACCTCCTTTTGCCAAGATAACAGCTCTGAGTCTTCTTTTATAACGCCTGATGAGTTTGGAGAACACCTGACAAGAGATCAGAGACCATTCCTTCATACAGAATCTCTCCAGATCCTTCAGATTCCCAGCTCCATGTTGGTGGTGCTTCTCTTCAGTTCACTCCACTCATTTTCTTTAGGGTTCAGGTCAGGAGACTGGGACGACCATGGCAGAAGCTTCATTTTGTGCTCAGTGACACATTTTTGTGCTGGTTTTGATGTTTGTTTTGGATCATTGTCCCGACGGATGATCCAACCAAGGCCCATTATAAGATTCCTAGCATAAGCGGTCAGGTTTAGATTTTTTATCTGTTGGTATTTGATAGAATCCATGATACGATATATCTGAACAAGATGTCCAGGACCTCCAGCACAAAAATAAGCCCACAACATTAAAGATATAGCAGTATATTTAACCGTGGGTATGGGGCACTTTTTATCCATGTGTGCACCAAACCCATCTGGTGGGTTTGCTGCCAAAAAGCTCTTTTTTTAGTTTCATCTGACCATAGAAGCCGGTCCCGTTTGAAGTTCCAGTCTTGTCTGACAACTGAATATGCTGGAGATTGTTTCCGGATGAGAGCAGAGGATTTTTCTTGAAACCCTCCGGAACAACTTGTTGGGATGTAGGTGCTTTTGATCATTTTTTTTAGGCTTTCTGAGATTCAAGACTCAACTAATCTCTGCAATTCTCCAGCTGTGATCCTTGGAGAGTCTTTGTCCACTTAAACATTCCTCCTCACTGCGCATTAGGATGATTTAGACACACATCCTCTTCCAGGCAGATTTGTAACATCTTTAGTTGATTGGAACTTCTTAATTATTGCCCTGGTGGTGGAAATGGGGATTTTCAATGCTTTAGGTCTTCTCTTACAGCCACTTTCTATTTTGTGAAGCTCAGCAATCTTTTGCTGCACATCAGAACTATATTCTTTGGTTTTTCTCATTGTGATGAATGATTAAGAGAATTTAGCCTTTGTGTTTCCTCATTTTTGTACTCCTGTGGAACAGGAAGTCATGGCTGGACAATTTCATGTTCATGATCACCCTGGTGAGCTAAAAAAATTTAAATATGACTGGGAATATACTTCAGAGATATTTTACTCATAAAAAATTCTAGGAGTGCTAATAATTGTGGTCAACATGTTTTGGAGAAAAACATTTATTTCTTAATGTTATTTTCCCCCCACTTTCAATTCTTTTCCTTCAATGAAAGGTTAGATTTTTGCTAATTTTATGAATTAAAGATCAAAAGGATAAACAATGCAGATTTATTTTTAGAGTCATCTTTGATCATATTTATGAAGGGGGCTAATAATTCTGGCCACAACTGTATATAGACTTACCCAACAGTTACCAATGTATGCTTCAATCTTTCACCATCTCGTCCTCTGCTTTTCTCTCTTTCCTCTCCCTCTTTTTCTTCCTCCACCTCAACATTCATGTTCAGACAGTTCTTGCAGTCAGTCACCATAGTTTTATATGGCGAGTCTACTCTTGTTTCCTCATGTGAGCTCTCTTCACTCTTGTTTCTGTTATCTAAAGTACAGCGGTTCACTGGATCTGGAAGCCTTGTTGACTGCGCATTTGCAAGCAAGTGGTCTGCAGGATGCTGGTCCAGCCGAATACTGATGTCACATGATTCTGGTTTACTGTGGTCTGCAGTATCCAGAGGTCCAGTACTGGCAAGATCACCTCTCTCTCCACTGATTTCAGTAAGAAAAGCAATTCCATTGTCAAGTCTCTTGCTCATTACACTGAACTGGTTTACAATGACGTGGACATCTTCCAGGACGTTAAGGATGACATCAGTCACATGGTCTTGGAAAAAGTGGGATCCACAGGAAGCATCTAAAAATGCACAATATAAAAAAATATAAAAATGTTTATAAAAATGTATAGAATAAATAAAAGGCATAGAAAAGTTCAACAGATTAACTAAAATGGTGCAAAAATACATATAGAATATCTAGATATTCTAAATAAGTGTATATAATTATGGCCATGGGATCAAGGAAGAGCTATTATTCCAAAAGTTGTCCTTTATGGAAAATGGATAATTAAGTAATGAAATTACAAATTAGATAAAATTAACTACTGTTTAAAGGTTTGGGGTCTTTTAATGTTTTTGAAAATCTCTTATGCTGCATCAAGCATGCATTTATTTGATTAAAAATAGAGTAAAACCAGTAATATTGTGAAATATTATTACAATATAAAATAACTGTTTTCTATTTTAATATATTTTAAAATGTACTTTATTCCTGTGATGGCAAAGCTAAATTGTTACTCCAGTCTTCAGTGTCACATGATCCGTCAAAAATCACTCTAATAATACTATAATGATGATTTGTTGCTCAATAAACAATTCTTATTATTATCAATATTGAAAACAGTTGTGCTGATTAATATTCTTGTGGAAACTGATACATTTTTTTTTTTAGGATACTTTGGATTTCAGGATACAAAAGAACATCATTTATTTGAAATAGAAATCTTTTGTAACATTATAAATGTTTTTCTGTCATACTTTTTTAACGTGGTAATGTGTCTTGGCAGTATAAAAATAGCCTAATTAAGTAAAAAAAAAAAACTTTAACAAAAAAAACCTTACTGTCCCCAAACTTTTGTAAGGTAGTTGCATTTACATTTACATTTGAGCTTGTCATATTCAGAGCCCTTGCATTTTTTGTTTATTACTTGAGNTTTGAGGGAAAAGTTTTTCTATTTTGATTATATTTTTTGCAATATTAGTCTGTTTGTTCAACTTTCTTTTACTTATTTATTTTATACATTTTTATTTTATTTTATTTATACTATTATTATATGCACTACGTGAATGCTTCAGCAGTGCAGTACTCCATCACAGTCATGCCAATAAAGCTAAAAGCAATAAAATAAATATAAGCAATAAAGCTCTCCTCAACCTTCTTGATGAAGATCGCAAGCCTCTCATGAAGCACTTACCCACATCAGCTGTTATCTCTAGAGTCTCTGTGTCTGGGAATGTGTGTGTCAAATTAGAGCACATCCTCAGCCCGGTGAGTGTGTTTGCTGTACCGCAAAGAACCTCTCTCAGTACGCACACTCTTTGGGTCTGAACCTCACAAAACATCCTGAGGATCTGAAAAAGCCTTGTGTGAACTCCAGCTGAATCTCTATGGCCTGTTTCTTCTCTTGCTTTCGCTGGTTGTAAAAGTCCTCTCAGTTCCTCGGCGGCTTCGTGTAAGAGGTTTAACAGATTGTTCTCTTGCGAGAGTGTTAGCTGACTGGCTGGATCTGCCATTTTTTAAAAATGTGTTCGCTGAAAGCCTTGGAGCATAAACTGAGGATTTGATTATTAGTAGAGAAAAGGCAGATTATACACAGTAGATTTTCCTCACTGTCTTTCCTTCTCTCACTGGTAAACCCAGTATTTACAACCCCAGGCCTGTAAAATAGGGTCGTCATGGTAAACAGAAGGCGTGACAGGACACAAAAGCGGCCCTTAGAGATAGACGACTGTTAAAAAAAGAGTAATGTGTACAAATGTGAATGAGGCACAGATACTATATATGCAAATACTCTGTATTGGTAAATGTAGTGATATATTTATATATGCTCGCAAAGACGGCATTTATTTGATAAAAAATACAGTAAAACTCATGTAATCATGTATGATCTGAGAAATATATTTTAAATAAGCCTGCAGAGATTTTAGATGACTAAATGCAATGAAACTTGAAATAGCTTTCACTTCATCACCAAATGATAACACACATGTAGGTTCCAGTATAATTAACCTCTCTGGCATCTTGACATTATTTAATCTAAGGGAAATTAAAACATGTTGGGCTTTAGAACCATCATGTGGTCAAATGAAACTACTGCAGACAACCAAACACTCGTGGACCATTAAGAATATTGCACACAAAATGGCAAAGACCTAGTTCTAAAGTTCTAAATTAGCTGTCTTTACAGTGTCTTTACAGAAGCCCTAAGTGGAAAGTGGAGTTTATATTTCTGTATTATGGACATCATCGTTTAGAAGAATCTCTTTTCTTCACTGAACCACATGTCCAATAAGACCTGATATCACAAAATCTAAAATAAGAGCAGGGTATATAATGGCCTTTTGTATTTTAACCTGGAAATAAATATAAAGGTTATTTGAAAAATATTTCAGATTCCTTGTTGTAGGCCTACCTTCATTGCAAAAAACAAACACAGGGAAATAGAAAATGCTGGAATTCAGCGCCATCATGTGGTCAAATTATTGAATTGCGCATAAATATTGGAGTTGACAAAACTTTCATGACAACTATTATTTGTCAGGCTTGTTCTTTTATATTTTTTACATGTTATCTTTTATATTATATCTCTGTCATGGCTGTACATGAGTGTTTCTTCAACTTAAGGTCCGAGTGGGTGTTTATTAAAACAAACAAAATTATGCCTTTTTCTTATTACATTATGAAAGTCACATTAAAAACTTTTTTCCCATGCCTTCCATGCCATCTTGAGACAAAACAATGGCACTGACATAATTTAAGATATGTCAGAGCAAGTTGCTTTTAGTTAAAACAGCTCAAACATGTATTTTAGTCTGGGACTAGGTATAAGCCTTGTCTGTAAAACCGGGGGTTAGAGTATCTGATTTTAACCATACTTAAAGGGATTGAACACAAAAGAAGATATTTTGAAGAATGTTTGTAACCAAAAAGTTGATGGGCCCCAAAGAAAGAAAGAAAAGAAAAGAGTAATCTAACAATTAGATTAGTAAATGTACTTAGCCCAGCAGCTGTATGCTCTGTGGTTGAGTTGACCTGAAATGTATTCCTGCAGAATCCGTCGCTGGAGGCGCATCAAGCTGCAACATGCAGAAGAGTGAGAGACGGTGTTAGTGATTCAAAGACTAAGAAAGAGACAAATTCAAACTGATTTAATTACCAACATAATTGTATTTATTTATTATTATTTTTTTAAATTGTAATTTAATATACCTGATGATCTGGGCGTGTGTCCCACGTGTTTACTGTGGTGTTGTATTCAGGCGCTGTTGGTTGGGCACTAGCCGCGTCAGCGTGGCTTGGCGCAGGTAGGCGTGGAGAGCCGCGCGCCTAGACTCGAAATCCGGAACGGCCGCTTGATGGGAAGAAACTACGGCATGAAGACAAAAGTTTTCAAACAAGCAGATAGTGACAACTTCTCGTCAGAAAGTAACAGCGCCAGTTTGACAACAAGGAGGCTGCTCACTGTTTGAGGTATGTTTCTAGAAAATACCTGCTTAATTTTCCCTAAAAACTCCTGAGAGATTTCGCTTTCAGCGCGTCACTTTCGTTCACGGCGTTATGAAATTGTGTTATTGTATGTAAATGGTCACAAATCAGATTAGTTAGGTAAACTTGTTAGCCTTTGTAAACTGGGTTACAACCTTTAGTTTTGTAGTGTGTTTTGCTCATACACTCCTTGTGTAAACACTCCCTCAACCTGTTGATGTTGCGCTCATTCACTACCATCAAAACAAAATAAGTGCCCAGTTGAAGAAACATCCACATACACTAAGTGCATTTAATATTTTTTACATTAATGATAACATTTGTCTTGTTATCGGAAGGAGATTTTGGATGTTGTTTTAGCCAAGATTGAACTGAAGGCTTACATGTATTTTTACATAAATAAATCATGGACAGCTGTAAGCTGGATATATATATATTTCCGCTGTAAAACATGTCGCAGAATGTGTTTCTAAAAGTTGGACTTTGCTCTTTAGTGTTGGATATTTATGAGAGAGAAATTCCTGGTATGCATGACTCAGTGTACAGTAAGTGTAAAATGGAGACGGCAGCGTAAGCAAGACACAAATGTTCACCAAAAATGATACTTCTGGAATCATATACTCACCCTCATAATGTTCCAAAACCTGTAAGACTTTATACTGAGGAACAGAAAAGGAGATGTTTGGCGGAATGACATACCCCCCTTTTACTTTCATAGACTGTCATTCTGCCTAACATCCTTTTTTTGTGTTTCACAAAAGTTGTGGAATAACATGAGGGTGAGTAATGCCAGGTACACACTGTGTGATTTTATGGTGCGTTCAAGTCATGTTGAGCTCAAGCTCGTTGGGAGCATCAGCGAGAAACGTGGCAGAATACCACAATATTTATAGGTATTTAGCAGTGGCATTGTCAAGCTTTTTTATTTACAACAAAATAATCTAATTCCCTGCACAAAATATAATAGCATTGTAATATAACATGTAATGATAAAGTTTACATTTGCTTTGTAAAGTAATTAAAAACGTTAAAAGGCAAAACACACCTGATGCATTCTTTGTTCATCATTTTCTAGAAGTAGAGTTTAAAAACCTTGCTGTATTTTTGTGTAAGAGAATGTACACCACCATCTTGTTCTGACGAAAGTGACTTGAACGCACCTGACGTCGTAAACACGACTTCCCAACTCGTAAATATGAACTTCCCAGGAGGACTTTAGCCATGATTTTCACTCACCGACAGTTTTGAGGAAATCGCTGACAAATGTTAGAAATCGGAGGCAAATTGATGCTTGTTAATGTGTTACACTCGTGTAGTAGGATCAAAGACGCGATCTGAGAGAAGTCAGATATTTAGCATGCTAAATATCATAGACAGCTGTACGCTATGGAAGCTTGTTTCCACCACTGAATAAAAAATATAAAAGGTAATTGCCACTTTTTATCTCACAATTCTGACTTTTTTTCTCAGAATTGATATAAACTCGCAATTCTGACTTTTTTCCTCAGAGTTTATCTTGCAATTCGGACTTTATAACTTGCAATTGTGAGCTATAAAGTCAGAATTGTGAGTTATAAAGTCTGAATTGTGAGAAATAAACTCACAATTCTGAGAAAAAAAGTCCCTTTTTTCCTCAGAATTGGGCTTAATAACTCACAATTGAAACTCGCAAAAAAAGTCAGAGGCGTGAGTAGAGCTGCACGATTAATCATATCGCAATCGCAATCGCGATGTCAAGCTTGTGCGATTATATGACGCAAAATGCTGCGATTTTATGAAATAAAATAATAATAATTTAATAAATAAATAAATAAATAAATACATGTGTGGACACGACAACCCATTTTCTGAGAGCTGTTTGCCCATTTTATACACCGCTAATAAAAAGAAGAGCAGTCAGTTTCAGTTTAGGCAGTGGCACGTGTGGCGCGCATGGTCATGTCACGACTTTTCCCGGTGTGCAGCGCATAGAACGCGTAAAGATGGACGCGGAGCAAACGGGTCCTCAATGCACTTGGATGGACACATACACGCATTATGTCAATCAAAATACCCCTCTCGGCAAGTATTCTCGTAAACACATTCGGTTATGTCTTAATTGAACGAGGTGAGAATTCGGATGTGTATCTGTCGGATGTGAACATGCATAGGGTCTTACTCTTAAAGTGACAGCAACCTATAAATACCTGCTGTTGTCTGTCATGTAAATCAAACAACAAAACACAGCTTTAACAAAGATTAATCTATATTAAATGTATACAGTGAACAGTGTCATTTTACATTTAATTATTACATTTCTGTGCTTGAAAATTAATACTACAGTTAGACCTTATACTTTATTTGTAACTTTATGTAGTATTTATCTATGCTTGTTGTGATTGGTGTACAGTATTTGTTCTTTTTACAGTCTGTTCACTTGCCTTTAATAATGTATTACTTAGGCTAGTAGTTTATGCTGTGGTATCAGAATAGTTTAAGTGGGCTAAGTAATAAATGCAAAGTTAAGTTGCCCCCTATCCAAATTTTTTTTTGTGCTGATCCGAAAAATGATCCGATCCGTGACGTCATAACCATGATGTGATCCGAACCGTGAGTTTTGCGATCCATTGAACCACTACAGATTAGTAAATAAACAAACATCTTAAATGGGATTATAACAAGTTTGCAGTAATGCAAAAATGTTATTTAATTTTGTAAAAATATTTTAATTTGAAAACACTGTGCATTTGTTTGTTTTTGTTGCTATTTTGAGTTGAGAAATACACATTTCAGCATTATCAGTAATCTGTGTGTGCATTTTCATTGAGAACCAAGCAAGATGACTCATGATACTATTTGTTTAGTATATCGCTATCGCATATCGCAATCGCAATATTGACCTCAATAATCGCAATATGACATTTTCCCCAAATCGTGCAGCCCTAGGCGTGAGAAAAAAATTCAGAAGTGTGAGGGAAAAAAAGTCAGAATTGCGAGTTTATATCTTGCAATTCTGACATTATTTCTCACAATTGCAAGTTCATGTCCCGCAATGGTGAGTTTATATCTCGCAATTCTGACTTCTTATTTTCTGAATTTACAGAAAGTAAACTCGCAAAATTGTGAGAAAAAAGTCCGAATTCTGATGTAAAAAGTCGCAATTACCTTTTTTTATTTTTTATTTAGTGTCGGAAACAAGCCTCCATAGTATGCAGCATACTGACAGCATGCTAAATATCTAAAACTGTCTGCGAATGGAAGTCCTGCAATATGAAATTTGTTTTGACTGGAAATTACATCAGCGATAGTCTCGTGTAGCCAGAGCTTCAGACTGACGGCAGAAGGTCTGGAGTCTCTGCAGGGTTGCCAGGTCCCAGAAAAATTTCCAGCCCAAAGCTCATTCAAAACCCGCCCAAAAGGAATGAAAACTAGCCCAATTTCCCCCTGCCACATCTAATCATAGCTGACAGCTGCGTTATTCTCATAATGCGCCTTGGTAAACTATTTTTATTTATTCTGTTTTAAATTTTATTTTGATAATTTTAGCTCGACTTTATATGTAACATATGCACATTATTTTATCTGTATTTTATTACTCTTCATTCACTACTTTTTAATTTTTCTTGTAGGCCTACTGTTTCTTTGATTTTCATTTTCAGCATTCATGATAAAGTTCAAAATTAGGGCTGGGCAATATGACCAGAAATATTATGACAATATTATTTTTCCATATCATATGATATAGATATTTATCACGATATTAATTTTCCATTAATGGGGAAGGATATGCTCTCCACGTGTTTGTTAGACCTTGAGAATGAATGTAAACATAGCCTGTTTGTTTACAATTAAACTGCATTAAGCCACCTTTTAATTTAGGGCCCCATTAAATCTAATTTATTTTCCCTGTGTTTTATGATTTAATACTAATTTATCATCAACAATAGTGTTTAATGAAATTAATTAATTAAACTAACAATTATCAATTGATCAATCTTAAATGAAAATATAACATAATTTTCATATAATTTACAACAAAACATTGCATTTTTATTTTTTGTCAAATAAGATCTGCACAACAGTTAATATTAAAACTTGGATGAAAAATATCTTGGTTGTATTCCTTACAAACAATGGTAATATTATTATTACTTTGAGCAGTACATTTTACTATTTTATAGTAATATATTTATGTTAAAATGAATTTCAGTTTTTTTTCCAAATTAAACGGTGAAAAAATCTCTGAAGTGTCTCAGAGCAGTTCTGGAGATAAAGTTCATGTGTTCATGTCCTCATTTATTGAGAAGGCAGGTGTTGAAAACACTGTAAGCGTCTCATGTATGTTTGAGTTTGTGTAGTACAACTACGCTGTTCATTCACACAGAGACACGCAAAACATGCAGAATTATAAGCGGCTTTGACTGGCTGTTGTCGCGTTCATTTCTGCTGTTGGTGAAACTCACGTAATAGTTTGTGGTGACATCAAACGTTCCCCCATACCATCTCCTTGGATTGCCAGGTATCCATATCAAGCATACTACACATTAGTAAAATGATAAATTTTCATTTCCTTTTTCTACAGATAAACTTTATTGCGGCCGCGGTACATTATAAAAGTAGCCCAAAAAAACGCAACCCGCGGCTCTGTTATTTTTCCCGCAACTGCATTTTCAAAATAGCCCAATTGTGCGGGAAAACCGCGACCCTGGCAACTATGCTTGTCTGGACTCTATCGCAGCTTTCATTGGCCAAGGACCGCCAAAGAGAACGTTTGACTGACATGTAACGCAACCAATCACAGTTCGCTTTGTTCCGTGTCATGTTAAGGGGTGTGAAAATGAAATGTCGATGTCCCTACAATAATAGTAGGGACATGTAATAAATGTAATAAATTATTAATTCAAGAACGTTGTGCATGTTTACTGCAACAATTGAGCCGAGAACTTCACATAATTTTGAAAATCCAGCGTTTAGTTGATCCTGGTAATCGCTCATTGTCACAGTTGTAAACACGACTGCGTTCTTCTTCCACAAGGAGGTTTGGCTTCACGCCATTTGTTTCCAGGCGGACCGTTAAAGAACGCGCCACACACGTCTCCCGGACGTCCTGTAGAATTCAACCAACCAGATGACAACTTCTAAATCCTGAAGTGTTTCCAGTTAAGTGTGCCATATGCATCAGACGATCAGCCAGCAGTCCGTGGGCATGACGTCTGAGTCTGAGACTACATCGGCGACGGCCTACAGCCAATTAGAGAGCAAGATACAGGGCAAGGAAAAGTTCAAGGGGAGGAGTCATAGATCTGCAACAAAACATTTCTTTTCCACACAGACAACTTGGATTGCAAGCTTCTTGTGGGCTATCATTTTAACAGGAAGAAATCCAACTGTCTCATGCATGATCTTACATTATTTCCTGTATCGCTTCTGGCGTGTGTTTGGTTGTGAAACATAATCTGTAGACCAGACAAAGTTGTTGGCAATTCTTCCTATTGAAATGTTGTATAATGTGTGACCCCCTGTCACTGATCCGTTGTGCACACAACAGCAACTAAATAGTATACCCAGACAGTCATGCAGTGTGAGAAGAGCAGCGATTTGATTACTTTGAAAATCGTGCAGTGTGTACCCAGCATTATTAAAAACAGATTTTTGGGTGAACTGTTCCTTTAAGCAAATTCTTTGTGTACATTCTTCTCACTGTAATCACTTTGCATTTACACTCAGGCATGGGCCTACATGCTTGTGCTTGTTATAAAGACTAGTATTGCAGTATTTTTGCTGGTGAAAGAGGGACATTTCTCCACATAAATAAATCCTGTTTATGGCTATGTTTAGGAAAAGTCCACCTGACAGTTTAGCCCTCTTTTTATTTTGTGAAGCATGTTGGGTGTTCCAGTGCATTCAGATTAATATTCCCTACTCATAATGATGAGCAATTGGTTGAACCTGTTTGTACTTGTAGAATGTAGTTAAAATGCTTTTGCATTCTTGGTTTTGAGCTTTCAAGAAGCATACCTTTTTGTTGTCTCTGTTGGTTTTGTTTGCTGAACCAAAAGTAGACTGCCTGTAAAAACAAACTTTGAAAGACATTTATTATTATATTGCTATGAAGTGCTTAGGCCCAAAAAATATGCATAATAACAATCCTGAAGAAATTGATCATTTTCTGAATGCATAAATCAGAGCAATTTAGAGTTTTGTTGATTTGTTGTGATTCTTTGAAGACATCAGTACTTTAAATTTCAACATTTTGTTTTCATAACATTTGAGTTGTGTTTGGGTGTTGGTTTTTAAAGGATTAGTTCACTTTCAAATGAAAATTAGCCCAAGCTTTACTCACCCTTTAATAAATATCCTGACGCATCCGAACTTTATAATGGCAGTGGCAGGGGTCACGAGTATGAGCTGTAGAAAGTTCTTCAATTCACATCCATCCATCATAAACGTTCTCCACACGGCTCCGGGGGGTTAATAAAGGCCTTCTAAAGTGAAGCGATGCGTTTGTGTAAAAATTTTTTCCATATTTGCCAAGTTATGAAGTAAAATATCTAGCTTCCTCCATCAGACTGCCTTCCGTATTCAACGTACGAAGAAAGTGTAAAACTCTTGCAGTTCAAAAAGCTTACGCTTTGTCCTACGCCTTCCCTATTCAATTTACGGAAAAAGTGTAATTGACGCTTCGCTTCAGAAGGTCTTTATTAACCCCCTGGAGCTGTGTGGAGAACGTGTATGGATGTGAATGGAAGCACTTTCTTCAGCTCATACTCGTTTGGTAATGCTTACTGCCATTATAAAGCTTGGATGCGTCAGGATATTTATGAAAATTTCTCCAATTGTGTTCATCAGAAAGAAGAAAATCATATACACCTAGGATGGCTTGAGGGTGAGTAAAGCTTTGGGTAAATTTTATTTTAAAGTGAACTAATCCTTTAAATGTCTTGAGTTTTGATGGATTCAATTTCTCATCAGACAATAATTAATTGCACAAAACACAAACCATGTTTATCCTCCCTGCGAATTAAACTGTATTAAATGTAGCCTGATTCTAATGTTCTTTTACCTTTTGGATAGTTTTTTTTTCATGTTTTTTTGAGGGATGAGATGCAACCTGTTGACATCTGAATTATTTGCCTGCTTCAACTAAGTGACAGATGAATTTGTAGCCAGTACAACAGATGTTGAAAATATTTTCTCCTCCCTTAAAAAAACAAGTTTAGAAGCCTTTTCTTGCAATAACGATGTCCAGTTATATGTTTAGATTTTATCATTTGCATATGGATCTGTTGTCTGCGCCTGTAACAGGACAGATCTGCAACACATTTCAGGGTGGAAACAAGTGAATTGCTGCATTAGCGGGATATGCTATGCTACTGTGTAATTCAAGAAATATATGTGCCCATGTCTGAACTGGTAAAACACTGATACATGTCAGTGCAGGTTTAGAGGTTGTGAAAGCATTGGTTTGTGCCAATGACGTGATCTTTAGCCCGCTACCCAGACACAGATTTTTAGATCTGAAAAAACTGATTTGTTTAAAGCTTAAATTGAACTGAACAAAAGCAGTCTTTTATGTTTAGTGAACAATACCTTGCAGCATGGCTACTAGAATTACTTTTAATAAATCTTCTGGTACAGATTGGTTTTATTTTGTAAAATATATTTAGTAACCTAATCCAGTGGATTAGTGTATTGCAGCATTTGTTAATCTCTGTTAATGTTAATTTAAACATTTACTAATTTTACATTATTAAAATCAAGAGTTGTATTTGTTAACATTTGTTAATGCACTGTCAAGTAACGTGAACAAACAACGAACTGCTGTATTTTTTATTAACTAATGTTAACAAAGACTAACAAATACAGTAACAAATGTATTGCTCATGGTTAGTTCATGTTAGTTAATACATTATCTAATGTTAATGAATGAACCTTTATTGTAAATTGTTACCCAGTAGTGGATTATAATTTCCATTTAATTACTTTTTTGGCTTTTCTTTTTGGTGCTATATATCCCATTAAAATCAACAACAGAAACAAATAAAACAAAACAACAACCACCAAAAAACAGTGTTTCAATGTTTTTGG
>RJVU01056011.1:1440377-1455940 GCA_003731715.1 Anabarilius grahami | reverse complement strand
TTGGGTGACATACATGCATGTTCATGACTAGAATTTTCTGTTTTGCTTTAAAGGGTTAGTTTACCCAAAAATGAAAATAATGTCATTTATTACCCACCCTCATGTCGTTCTACACCCATAAGACCATCGTTTATCTTCGGAACACAAATTAAGATATTGTTGATGAAATCCGATGGCTCAAGTGAGGCCTCTATTGAGAGCAAAGCCATTCAAACTCTCAAGGTCCATAAAGGTACTAAAAACATATTTGAAACAGTTCATGTGAGTACAGTGGTTCTATCTTAATATTATAAAGCGACAAGAAATCTTTTAAAAAACAAAATAACGACTTTTCTACGATATCTATATGGGCCGATTTCAAAACACTGCTTCAGAGCTTTACGAATCGAATCAGTGGATCGGAGTGCCAAAGTCACGTGATTTCAGCAGTTTAGCCGTTTGATAAGAGATCCAAATCACTAATTCGAAACAAAAGATTCATAAAGCTCAGAAGCTTCATGAAGCAGTGTTTTGAAATCGGCCCATATAGATATTGTTGAAAAGAGTTTTTTTTTTTGGCGCACAAAAAGTATTCTTATCGCTTTATAATATTAAGATAGATCCACTGAACTCACATGAACTGTTTCAAATATGTTTTTAGTACCTTTATGGACCTTGAGAGGTTCAGTGGATTTGCTCTCAATAGAGGCCTCACTGAGCCATCAGATTTCATCAACAATATCTTCATTTGTGTTCCGAAGATGAACAAAGGTCTTACAGGTTTAGAACGACATGAGGGTGGGTAATAAATGACATTATTTTCATTTTTGGGTGAACTAACCCTTTAAAGTGTAACTTTGCTGGTTTTCAACCTGCTTTGAATTGTTAAAATGTTGGTAGTATGTATGTATATATATATATATATAAACAATGTTTACTCATCCTCCGTGTCACCTGGATGTAGAAATTCACATTCATTTGTCAGCTAAACTTTTTACAGCTCCAGGGGTTTCGTGAAAACCACAGACAGTCTGGTTGACAGAGGGTTGTTAACGGAACAGTTATTGTAAGGGTAGGTTTATCACTGAAAATGGCAAAATTACACTATGTCTACTCTTTAAACAGCATTATGGTAAAAATGAAACACTATGGCATTGGCAACACCTTTCATACCTGTATATGACAGTGTTTTGCTTCAGGCGGAACTGACAGAATGGCAGTTTCTTTAAATTTTTTCCCCTCCATTTGGCCTAAAACACTGTGTTCATGGTCATCCAGTTTGAAATTTTCTCACTGTATTTACAATTCTTTGCAGCCTTTAGCCACTGCCTATAACGTGCTAGACTAACAACTGGTAAATAAAAGTAACTCACTCCTACTAAACTTGTATTCTTTGAATTCTTGTACCCGGGAACAATTCAAGTCGACACCATTATGACAAAAAGTTTGCTAAGAAGTATTTCCTACTAAAGCAAGGTATTTGACTCTGGTAAGCGTATTTATAGCAGACTGTGAGAGTGGCCTTGGAATGGCAACATGCCCAGTGCATTATGGATGTTGATGCTTTCCTACCTATTTGGCACAAGGGAAGACAACAGCCTTTTTTTTCTTTTTCTTTTTTTTTTCTCTCTGGTCAGGTAGCACCAATTTCAACATTTTTTCACCTTTCTATTGTAAAAGCATCCATGTTTTATTGAAAGCCCATTTTGCCAGTGAAGTACTCCTTTAAATGGTCACTGAAAATACTTTTGCTTGCTCCTTAAAGGTTTAGTTCACCCAAAAATGAAAATTCTGTCATTAATTACTCACCCTTGTGTCGTTCCAAACCCACAATACTTTTGTTCATCTTCGGAAAACAAATGAAGATCTTTCTGATGAAATCTGAGAGCTTTCTGTCCCTCCATAGACACTTTGACGCTTCAAAAAGTTCATAATGAGATTGTAAAAATAATCCATATGAATTGAGTGGTTTAATCCAAATTTTCTGAATAGACTTGACTGCTTTATATGATAAAAAGATTTAATTTAGGCTTTTATTCACAAACAACAAAACAATGGTTTTAAGCCAATTATTTACAGTATATATTTTGCTGTAGTGGGTCAGTAGGAAGTATCAGTTTACATTTCCAAACATTCCTTTTGCCATTTAATTGTAATAATCCAGTGAGATTTTTGAATGCACAAGGAGTCTGACAACAGCCGGTGCTCCACACGGAGATCTGATCTCACCATCATCGAGTCTGTCTGACTAAATCCAGAAGAACTGTGGCCATGTCTCCAAGATGCTTGAAGAAATCTACCTGCAAAGCTACCTGAAAAAAATATGCACAAGTGTACCTGGACAAAAGCTGTTTTAAACGCAAAGGGTGGTCATACTAAATATTGATTTGTTTTAGTAAATACAGGTTAATTAATAAATAAAATATATTTATGATGACATTATTTTTTAAAAGTATCCTCACTTTACAGCTTTTTTTACACAAGTGCCTAAAACTTATCACAGTACTGTAGCTTTGCAGGTTGGTTTCTTCAGGTGCCTTGGAGACATGGCCACAGGTCTTCTGGATTTAGTTTCTCTCTGTTTTTTCTGTTTCTTCATGTAATCACAGACAGACTTGATGATGGAGAGATTTGTACATTTATTTTATAAAGTTTATTTGTAAACTTGTGCTTACAAATAAGCTTAACCAAAATACTACACAAAAAATAAACTACAGTGTCTATTTATGATATATAATATATTACAGTGCACAGCATAAATGAGTTCACCCCCTCTGAACAAATACAAAAGATGTATTTTCTTTATGATCACTAATACAGTTAATGGAAAGATGGCAAAACTAAAATGTATAAAACATATTCATAATAAAAACTGAGAAATATATGTCATTAATAGCCATAAAATAAGTAAATTAGCCAATTTTGTTTAAATTAAGGATTGCAGAAATGAGTACACCCTAGATTTAATTCAACAAATGTATAATATTCTAGTATTATGCCCTCCATAATTGAGTGCAATACATGTCCTCAGAAGGTTTTTCATATCCTCATTGTCATGTTGAAAAAATGCCCAACTATGCAGGGAATGAGGAAAGGGTAACGTCTTATGTTTCAATTTTGTGTATTAACTTACACAGTGGTGTGTGAATTCATGACAGCATTGATAAAGCACAACTCCCTCACATCTTCAGCACTCATACATCCCTATATAAGAGCTTTACTACCACTGAACTTTACTGTGGGAACCAGGCACTTCTCACTGTACTCCTCCTCTAGCAACACAATAACATTTTGGATGCTGTTAGATCCAAAATGATTGATTTGGTCTCATGAGACCAGAGAATTGATTCCCAGAATCTATATTTTGTAAATATGGGCTTTGGAAATGGCTAACTGACTTTATTGTGCTTTGGCTACAGTAGGTAGTTCCAGTGAGAACAACAACCATGCATGTCATTTCTGCAGGCTGCATCTTACTCTGTGAGATAAACAGTCATTCTTTTCATAGCTTTTGCTGGCTCTGAGTCACTTGCTTGGTATTTCTCCTGCTCTTTGTCTAGCAAAAAAATCCCTCACCACTAAATGAAAGCTTAAAATGAAGGCCTGATTATTTCAAGGGCCTTGTCACAAGTCCGTTGTTTTTGAATTTCTGTGTTACCTTTGCTATTTTTCACACTTAAAACAATGATTTGGTAATCCTCTTGTAGCACTGTCCTCCTTTGTACTAAGAAATAAGTCTCCTGACAGATCTCTCCCAAGTGGTTCCATTGTTGTCAGCATTAAGTCTGAGAATGATTCAGTGGGCTATATAACACTTTTAATTGTCAAGAAATTACTTCTCTTTAAATGTTTTGGTTCAACATACTTACCTGTTGATCAAACATTGCCTTAAACTTACACCAGAAAATGTTTATTTTGTTTTATTTAGTAACATTTAGGAGGGTGTACTCATTTTTGCTACACAATATTTTATCACCTTGATAAGAAAATCTTATTTTCCTGAATAATTTTGACATGCTTCTTTGGTAATTGATTAAGCAGACTTGCTGGAACATTATATCTCTAAAGAACCCTAACATGTCTTTTAAGTAATTGAGTAATTGCTGACTTTCAAAATTTTCAGAGGGGGTGTACTCATTTATGCTGTGCACTGTATTTAAATTTTGAAAACTTGACTGCCTTACAGGTGAATGCTGAAACAAACAGCATTTTTTAAATGACCTTACCTTTAAATAATACAATGAATGTAATGTATCATACTGTTTTTCATCCAGGTTCACTGTGCAATACATCGTCAAAGAACAGACCGTACCCTAAGGTTCAGTTATATTTCAGCATTGACAAAAAAGAATTAACATCATTTTTATGTCTTTTTTTAAAAGATGGGAACAATTAAAAAAACTTGTTTAAAATACTCTCTGTGGTAAGTTTTGAAAAAAGAAGTGATGTTGAGAAAAGGAGAAGCAGAGAACACTAAGGCGTACTAAAAGAGCTCTTTAACTCCCTCGGGTTGGCGGTCACGCCGGCGATACCACCTCGGTTTTTTTCTTACCAGTGTGAAAGAGACTCAAAATACTCTGTCAATGTTGCACATACAATTAAGAGTTATACACCATTTTAGGGCTGGGCGATATGGCCTTTTATAAATACCGCGATATTTTTAGGCCATGTCACAATACGCGATATATATCTCGATATTTTGCCTTAGCCTTGAATTAAAACTTTGATGCATACAATCACACCAGTATGATGATTCTATATGTCTACATTAAAACATTCTTGTTCATACTGCATTAATATATGCTAATTTTAAACTTTCATGCAAAAAAGGCGATATCACAACTAAGTCAAAGTTAACATAATTGTATTTATTAAACAGTGAGTGGCACAAACATAAAATTGTCAACAGAAAGTGCATGTTTTGTGCAAAATTGTCAGGGACAACATTTCAAAACAAGACATTAGGGCACGCTTGTGCATGCTGTAACTCACATGGCATTTCAAAACACAAAATTAAAGTGCACTTCTTGTACATAATGCCACTACAATAATTTAAAACAAATAAAAAAGTGCCCTTTTGTGCATGTTGTCATTAAGATGACATTTCAAAACAACACTAAATTTAAGTGCACCTGTTGTGCATAATGCCACTAGGATATTTAAAACAAATATATATAATGCGCTTTTGTGCAGGATGTCACAGGTAATTTCAAATTTGATATTGCACCGCTCTGAGATGATGTCGTGCGGAGTTTCAAGCACTCTTCATTTTCTAGCGGGTGGGTTCTCAAATGGTGATATAAATTTGATGTACTGCTACATTTTGAAGCGATGCTTTTGCGACAGATTTTGCATATCATCGTTGTTTGTTCAACATCTTCCTTCTTGAATCCAAACCACCGCCAGACGATGGATCCTGTGCTGTTTCTTTTTTTTATTAATTCGTCGTCCTCCATGTGTAACCGTTAGCACCTGCTGCCGCTATCTTTCTGCTGGTCGAGGGCGTATGACGTTGCATGCGCGACAGACTGACGTTTGTAACTATGTGCTTTTGTTTTGTCTCTCTGTGAGAGGGAAAGACCGCGAGTATGTAAAAGTTAATCTACAAACAAGCATCAAAAATAAAATAAAATAAGCTTCTTAACTTAGGTTATCAAGGTGATCATTATGCTTGCGCTTCGATGCTGGACAGGACAAGAGGGGGAAAAAACAAAGGAAAAAAAAATGTCCGCGAGTTTCAGGATATAGTAATTTTCTACATCGCACGGACTACAAGCCGCGATATATCGAGTATATTCGATATATCGCCCAGCCCTACACCATTTTAATCTGTGGAATATCTTCTTTTATTTGTGTACACTCAGAGTAAAAACAGAATGTTGTGCTTTTTGTAAAATAAAGAAAACTAACATGATGCGTGATCTCTCGTCTCCCTCTGAACGAAGTCCAATCTGATAGTTCTCAGAAAATTAACTGTAACTTAGTGAATACTAATCACAAAAAAATTAGACTTATGTCTAAAGAAACATTGAAATGTCAGGTTTTAAATCGTGTAAGTCAAATCGAAAACAAAAATTCTGTTTATGTACTCTGTATGAAAAAAGAGCCATGTCAGAAGTCCGTGATTCAGCTCATTGTCTGCTAATGCGGCCACACCCACACCTACGGAGGGAGCGCTATTCAGACGCGAATTCTGAGGCAATACATGCAGACATCGTCTCAATTGGGTATTTATTGTCTTGAAAAGTGTTTATCTGGATGTTATAGCGATCTCTGGCCTCTGTTAGTTCCTGGAGAGTCACATTGTTGTTGTTCTTTTAGGAGGCATTTGTGGACTAAATGTGCACAGAGCGCCCTCCGGCTGCAAGTATGAATTGAAAACACAGTATCCAGTGCTCATAGTGATGACAATAAATACTGAATAAATATTACTCCTCTGTATAGAAATTTGACATAAACATATGAGAATCCATCAATATTTCTCCAAATGTGCATGCTTTTAAGCTAAAAGGCTATATGAAATGTCATAGAGGTAACATAATTGATCAGACACTTTGCATCACAGAAATACATTATATTTTAAAGTATATAATAGAATACCATTATTTTAAATTGTAATAATATTTCACAGTATTGCTGTTTTTTCTGTATGTTTGATATACACCATGATGAGCTTGAGACATGATCACAGAGAGTTTTTTCAAAGCCTACCTGACTGAAAGAGCTCATTATTTATGCAGGTCATTACAACTCATTATGCAATTATTTTGTCTTCTCAGGTGTAAATGACCCATTATTCATGATGATTCACTCCTCCACACATACTGTGTTTCTTGACAAAAAGTGTCTTACAAAAACTAAATCAATATATTGTTATAAATGAATGAGTAGGCAGCATCATTTTTACATCATTTTGAAACAAATACTCTAGTCTACAACCTCCAATACCCAGAAGTCTTGTGAACACAGATTTAATATATATTTTTTGGCTTTATTTCAGATTTTTGTTTTTTCAATAACCACGCATAAATGTTATTCCTTCAAAAACACAAACATGTACATACATGTTCCTCACATATTATTGTAGCCCAGTTTGTGCTGAATACAGTGTAATGACACTTTTTCCATTAATATGTTTATGAATAACTGAAAAAAGCACAAATGTCAGAGCATGTCAAAACTTCTCCAGGACCCCAAAAATCCTCAGACCCCAGAGGGTTAAACGCTGTTGAACTAATATTCACATCGCTAAGAAAGTTACTCTGCAGTGGCTGAAAGAACTGTTTCAGATGCTTGTGAAAATGTTAATTGAATTTTAGTATTGAAGAAATGCTGCTTAGTGTTTCACAGGGGAATTTACTGAGTTGTCATGGAAATAATGTTGCAAAAGCTAAATATCTTAATCATCCTGGAATAGGCTTTATTTTCATTATGCATAATATTGCATAATATTATGAAATTTATTTTTTCGTTTTAATGTTGTTAAATATAATATGGGGGCTTCTTGAAACTTTTTTTTATTTTTATTATGATTTTAAGGCTGCTCTTGACACTGTTGCACCAGCTTACTTGTGGAGAAAAGTATTCTTAGGTTCATTACAACATTTTGAGTCAACATGTTTCTACTTCCATACAACAATATAATACTTCTAAGATGGTATGTAATATGTAATTGGTATAAGTAGCAACCAAAAAAAAAAGTATTTTTGCTAATTCATTTTCAGGAAAAACAACTACTAAAAACCAGAACATAGCTCATACAGTCAAAATGTGTACGTTCACACAGCAGTGAGATATGATTGTCAGTCTTTTTTGCCTTACTAAATGCAGTTATCTTGTGCATAATTTAATTAAGAAAGAAAATTACAGTCACTTTAAATAACCAAAGGGACTACCTGGAAATTACAGGAGTGAAAACCAAATTTTGAGAGTGAGTTCATTTGATATGTGCTATATGAACAGAACGCTGTGGACAGCTCATTTATCACGCCTTTGTTCCTGTCAACCTTCATACATTTATACTGTGATTATACAAAACTATTTATAACATGGCAGAAAATGGAAATATTTTGAGAGTTGGACAAAAGTGTCTGGGCAGTGGACGGCTGGTTATCTGATTATACAGACACTATCCGATCTACTTCTGTCTGCTGTAACAGTATTTGACTTCTGTAATATGATGGTTAGTTACAAAAGCTGATTGTGTAGCCAATGAAATTTGAGGATGGCATATTAATTTCATCAACTAGTAACTATATATTAACATATAACAATACTTAACTAAAGTACAAAAGAAAAGTATAATATGCTGTTTGCTTATCAAGATGCTGTTATACCTAATATATTAATTTTTTTTATTAATATTCTTATTCTCAGATTTGCTATGACTGATATGCCATAATTATGATTATTGTTCATTGTTCAAAATGTTGCAGTAAGAACATGTATACATGCAAGCGCTGTGCAACTTTCCATTTCTTATGTCACACAGTCAGTCAGCATTTACATGTTTTCAAAAGGCTGTTAATTTTTTATTTGCTATGCTGTTTATCAAACAACAACAAATAAGCTTACGTGGTTCATCATTGCACATATGCGCTGTGAGAGAAACGCACTTGCAGCTTGTGTTCTCGCCTGCCGGTAGGCCTATTTTCCTTACAAATGCTCTACGAAGGCATCATTTATGTTGTTTGGAGTGCTGTGGGCTTATATTTTTAAAAAATATGAAACTCACTGACAGAAGGATGCTTTCAATTTTCACGTGCACTTTGTGAAGGGCGCTCTTGCAAGTGGCTGTGTGCAACTCCGATTAAGTTTAAATGTAGCCTACTTGCATCTCAAAATGCTGTTATGACGCGAAATTAATGTAAACACAGTCAGTTAGATCAGATGTCTTAAAGGATTAAACAGACAGGACAAAAACATCTTAGGCTACTATTTCAAAAGAGATCTGTGCATTATTGTGAATGCAGCTTATTTGATCTTCCGCTGTCTATGATGACATCAGTAGCTAATAATCAAACAACCGTAAAGCTGAGAAAGAGAAAAATCCCTCACAGATTTTGAACAAAAAAACATTCAGATACTCTTAAATACTGAAAGCACTCGTTGTTTATTGCTTGTAATGTTTCGTTGTTCCTCTTTATTATTATTTATTAGACTACTTGATTTTGTTTTGAAGCTGTTTATAGCCTATATTTAAAAATCTTAACATACAGTTGTTTTAATTATTTTTTTAAACTAGTAATTATTTAAAAAGTTCTTATAAATACATAAAGACTATGTATTAAAAAAATAAATAAATAAGAATCAGAATCAGAAAGCTTTATTGCCAGGTATGTTTACACATACTAGGAATTTGTTTTAGTGACAGAAGCTCCACAGTGCAACAGAGTAACAGCGACAAGACAAGACACATAATAAAAAGAATAAAATAATAATATACAAATTTACAAGATAAGTGAGGTTACAAAACTAATTAATTAATAAGAAAAAAAGTGGATCAAGAATCGTTTTGGAATCGGATCTTGACTCCCAGAATCGGAATCGGATCGGATCGTGTGGTGCCTAAAGATTCCCACCCCTACTGTCAAGATGATTCATACTTAAAGTGAATGAGGTGTTGGTTTAAAATATCCAACTTCAAAACACCCAGAACTTAACCAGTTTGTTTGTTTAAAAGGTGTTATGGATTGTTTTTATTAATTTAAAATGTTCCTTTAGTTTCACTTATAATAATAATAATAATAAATGTTTTTATTTTGTATAAAATAAGTTATATATTCACAAAAAATATTTACAAACCTCTGTCTGAAATTCTGACCCACTGTCTGAAATGATCAGTTTTAGGGGCTGGCTCATTTAAGGGTTGTCTTGTCAGACTCATTAAACAGCCACTGTTATGATTGGCTAATGTCATTGTATAGAGAAAAAAAAAGGATCAGTGCCTCTTCACTATTGTACGTGAGTGTTTTGAAAACATTATCCATATAAAACAGTCATTTACAGGCAAAGCAGAAACAGTATATTTATGCTTAGAGATGTTGCTGTTGTCAGATCCAATGCAGTCGGTTGCTTCATCTTTCAACAAAATTTTCTTTCCAAACTCTCCATTATACCGTGCATTGTTTACTAAACAATCTGCAGTCAAATGCTCCAAACAAACATATAATCCTCTGACACGATCCTAGACACCATTAAAAATAAAACAATCCACTTTTTCCTGACACTGGCATCCTTTTAAAGGCTGTACAGAGACACAAACCTGCTGTTTAAACCAGACACGTCAAAACGAACATTACTTTACTCTTCCATTTGTTCTGTTGTTGGGAGAAACTCAAGCATGTGAGTATGTCAGAAATTGAATGGGCATCTGTATACAATCAATGTAGACAGCGTCAGTGATTATAATGGGTTCTTTTTGCTTTTGCTGGTGTAGACAGGTTTCAGCTGTTAAACAACAGTGAGCGGGGCCAATGGTGCAAGGATGTAAAAGTGTTTTTCAATGTCTTGCTCTAGAGGCAGTCATATGCAAATGTATTTGCCCATGTAACATCACAAATCCAACTTTTTTTTGTTCAAAATTAACAAAATTTAAATGAGTCAATCCATCATTAATCCTTCTTCCAAAACTAGTTTTTGTCTTACCCTGATTCACTGTGGTAAGCTTATTATAAGTGTTTATATTTTAGACCTGACAGGATGGTTTTCACTGGAAATTGCGTACATATGTCACTCGCCCATGTGTGTTTCATCATAAAAAGTTGCTCTGGCTACTTTGACTCATGTATGGTCTGGGAGTGGCATAGGTGAGCCTCTAAATCTTGAACCTCTAGGGAATCACCCATTTAAAAAAAAAAAATCTTAACAGAGGAGAGTCTGCTGATAAAAAGAAAACGCAACAGAGTTTGTAATAAAATGAGAATCAACATTGGCTTTGCTTTTCGGAGATGGTGAGAATTGAGGGATTTTAAATGTTGTAAAAGTGACATGGATATGCCACTTTTATTACTCATCAGGTGAGTAAGGTATTTTATTGAACAGATAAATTGTGCAGATGAGAGAGCTACATATGGCAGTCACGCAGAGCTAAAGCACAACCAAAACAAAGTTCTTTCATAAATTGCATGCAGTTTTTTAACTGCTAGAGGGCCAAAAGTTACATAGTATACCTTTAAGGAAAATATGATTGATGTCATGTCATGTCTTTTAATGCAAAGAAAATTATTCATTAACACAAGTTGGGGTGTGTGATATCATGAACAATTCAAATGTCTCCATGATCTGCCTTTGAAGAGAGATCGTATTATCGTGCTACAGTGCATTCTACCAGTTGCAGTTCTGTCACACAGCGTGCGAGTACCAAACTGAGTTCTCTTTCGCGGCTTATTGTGCTTGAATTTTGATCATATCCCCCACCCCTACTTTACCCTAAATGGTCTGCCAAACTTTTGAAAAATAATTGTGATAGGATCCAGATCCTGCCTGAATAAAATTGTGACATGATATTTTTGGCCATATCGCCCACCTCTAAACACAAGTTTATTTTCCCTATAGGGTGTGTTCCCACATCTTTTTAACTGGTCTCAACCTTGTCATCCAATGCCATACGGTAGATTTCATGACCACTGAAGACCCCTGAGTCTCATCTTCTATGGAGCCTGACCAGGAGATTACTGTGTGGCTAACCAGTCTGCACCTGCCCCAATATGCCTCCAGCTTTGCCCAGGCTGGCTACCATTGCCTTAAGGACCTCAGGAGCCTAACTGAGGAGAAGCTTCTCAAAGTGGACCATATTCCCACAGGTCACCGACGGAGGATCTTAAGCAGCCTGGAGACCCTGATGGTGGAAGTGGATGGAAGTTCTATGAAAGTACCAGTGAGGAGAAAGCCGATCCCAAGGCCTAGACAAGTGTTTCCCAAGGATAAGCAGAGAGGAACATTATCTCAACATCCTCAGGGCAGTAAGATCCAGACGACAAGCCAAACTGTTCCTGCAAGGACTATTGCTGACTCAGAGCAAGTTTCCTCCAGCTCTAGCTCCGCCTCTGAGCATGGCAGCAGTGAATCACTGGAGAACTTTTCAGAAGAACCTATTCCAGATGAGAATGATGACTTTCCCTCAGAATTAGCTTATGTAGGGTTTCAAGGAGAAATGGTTGAAAATGAAATATATGAGAAGTGCTCCTTCGTTAATGAACCCTCCAGGCCGAGGTCCTCCCGCTCCTATAAGCTACGACACAGACCTGTACCAGAGATCCCTGAACATCCCTTCAAACCTCCTTATGACTGGTGAGTAAATATACAAATAAATATTTTTAAATATAAATAATTTTGATGTTTTTCTTTAGATGGTATAGCTGGAGAAAGGACAGGAAACAAAGTGAGAGAGAAAGGGCGTGGGGTCAGGAAAGGAGCATGAGCGCTGTTTCGGTCTATGATTACAATTCTCTAAAATTACAGCCTTAAATTCATTATTTTTACTGTCTCGGTTGAATAATTTTGGTTGCCAAAAATTCAGTGCATCACTATTTGTGATACTGGAAAGATGCATTTCAGAACCTGCAATTGTTTGGCAAAACTAGTAGTACTTGGTGACACAGCAGATCTTACTCATTAGGATCTTACTTAAAATGAAACTGAATGTCATTTTGGGTTGGAAAATTGAGACATAATACTGTCAGTACACAAACATTCAAGGAATTATGTTTATATACTTGTTTTTTTAAATTGTGTTTAGGGTATATAAACTAAGCAATTAGCCTTAGCAAAACAACAGATTGGCCATTTTATTCCAAAAATGTTAAAAAAAATTAACATCAGCATTTTCACCAATGCTATTGGCATGTGTTCAAAAAGACACTGTCTATATGTTCATGATTTCCAAAAACAACTGACACTTAGAACTCATGTTTCACAGGTATATAAACTGCTGGACATTGCTGGTAGACAAATTAAAGTGCCCATAGTTGAAGAAACAATTTAGTAGTTCTCCCAAGGGATCCGTTTCCTTTAGTGATCAGTGCATGGGAATACTGTGGAGTCTTCATTTGAGTGTCACCGAATGGGACTGTAAAATGTTGTGTGGGTTTTCTATCCATTCATTCGGATAGTAACAAACATTCACACATCTATCCTCTCAAATGTGTGTGCAGGAATGAGGCAGCACACAACAACACTGACCATCTCACAAGGTCTGAGGGACCCGTCTGCCCCACAAGCAGTCTAGAAGGTACACTATGCTTCACTTTATTTCAGTTTTAGAGGTTTATATCTTTTTTTCTTATTCGTAATTGAGTCATTGAGCCATTTTTTACCCTGTTAAAATAAAAGAGATTTCAAATATTCATTGCGAAAGTGACAAAGCCAGTACTGCAGTCTCTCAATGGAATTTTCTCTTATCTCCTTATGCATGTATGTGGAGAAGCCTAGTTTGCCAAACCTACAGCAACTTGCTTTTGTGGGTCTCTTTGAAACCGCCTTTGGCTTTGAAATGTTCCATTGTGTCCCCTTTCTGAACATGTCGCAGTGTTTGTAACTGCAGTGAGAAAGGTACTTTTAGTGTCCTAGAGGAATAGCTTGGAAATTGTTTGCATGAGACTGTGTGTATGTGTGTGTGTGTGTAGTTGAGAATTGGAAGTTACACTGAAGTCAGAAACCAGACTTGGGTATAAAAGTGGTTTAATAATGCCTATATCCACAACATCTACAACCTAATTCTGTTTTTACTCTCTGGAGAGGTAATGTAATGGAAAGGTAGATGAAGTTTTGGAGGAAAAGTTTTAGGTACTCCAACTAAAAAGTGTTGAGTGGGAACAAGGGAATTAGTTTGCAACAGAGGAGAATACGCTGAGAAAAAATCAATGTTTAATCAATGGTTTAATAATATTTTGATACCTTCATATTAAGGATGACAGCATAGAAGGTGGCAAAAAAGGACTGTGATATCCCATGTTCATTTACAAAATGCTCAGGGAGCAATTTACACTGTTTTCCTGAAACAGGTTCTTGTAGAAGACCGATAAAACAGGGCAGAGAGAGAGAGAGAGAAAGAGAGCGAGCGAGCGAGAGTATCATCTGTAGTTAGAAGGTCAACACTTGATAATGATAAATGATGATGCTGATCTGAAATGACATCTCTGCTACTGGGTTAAGATGTGATACAATACAGTACAGTTCTATCACAGATAACATAGCTGCGTCTAGATCAAACACCCTACAGTAGGGTCTTATCTTGCGGGGGGCCCTGTCTATTAGCTATATATCTATGTGTGTGTCTGTCCAGAGGGAACAGTCTGGAATTCATGCTGCCCCTTACTGTCTCCGCAGAGATATGGTGGTCATTTGTCACCTTGACAACCAGTCACCCAAGCTGCTCCCTCTTTGGTACATTTTCCAAGCTGGCTGCACTAAAGGACGTTGTGTGGGATCTCATTTTATGCTTGTTCATTTTTTTTCTCATGCCTCGTTCTTTCTTTGTCTTACATTCTCCTTTGCCCTACTCACAGACTCAAACCACCAAAACCACTACCTGCTTTGTCAAAATGACTCTTTCCTGTTTTGTTAATTACAGCATCTCATCCAAGGACCTTGTCCCCCATTGCCCCATATGGAGAGCTTTTTCTGTTCAATTCAACAGAAAATGAAACGGTAAGTGAATACCAAAAATATCTATCCTGGAATTTGTTGTGCTAAAATGAATGACATATTATCAGTGGTAAAATCACATGATCTAATGACCTCACTTGTAGAGCATATTCCTATTCTTAAAGGATTAGTTCACTTTCAAATGAAAATTAGCCCAAGCTTTACTCACCCTCAAGCCATCCTTGGTGTAAATGACTTTCTTCTTTCAGATGAACACAATCTGAGTTATATTGATAAATATCCTGCCACATCTAAGCTTTATAATGGCAGTGAACAAGACCAACGAGTATAAAACTCAAGAAAGTGCATCCATCCATAGCAAAACATTCTCCACACGGCTCCGGGGGGTTAATAAAGGCCTTCTGAAGCAAAGCGATGTGTTTGTGTAAGAAAAACATCCATATTTAACAAGTTATAAAGTAAAATATCTAGCTTCCGCCAGACCGCCTTCCGCATTCAACTTAGGAAAAAAGCGTAAGCTAGAAAATTGACTTAATGACTTGTTAAATATGGATATTTTTCTTACACAAACGCATTTTCATTTGAAAGTGTACTAATCCTTTAACACTAGGCATTTTCACACCTGTCTAGTTTGGAGGATTTGTTTTCAAAACCTGGTGCATTTTCTACATTAGTTCAGTTCGTTTAGGCATATGTGAATATGGCAATCACTCGGATCCACATCGAAATAATCAGTCTGAGGTCAGCTGGACGGTGTGGTCTCGGCCTGATAGAAAAAACTCTTTCTTGGTTTGCATGTAACGAGAAAGCAATCCGACCTAAAGGACCAAGCAACCAAACTGTTTCGTTATTCATAATGGGAAATGTTACGTTAAAAGCTGCAGTATCTAATTCTATATGTGAGCAACATTACTTTTTGCAGTTGAAAACCAAAAAGCACCTCTTCATCCTAAAATGTCACTGCTCTACAAAATGCA
>RJVU01056011.1:1370301-1440327 GCA_003731715.1 Anabarilius grahami | reverse complement strand
TTCCCGCTCTTACTGATAATTTATAGATATTTAACACATTTTGGTACACTTCGAAGTGTTGCTCTGTGAAAGCTAAACAAACAGTGGATAAAATGCAAGCAACATAACAATTTAAGTCCCTATTTTGGTCTGCAGGTCTGAAAATGCCATAAGACACGCATAAAAGGGGGTGAATGGTATTTTAAAACATAATTTAGAAAATAGGCTTGCTTTTCATAGAAGTGTCTTGCTGTGTTGTAGAGTTTCATTTTGCTTTTTTTTCTTTTTTTTTTAGGATTTGAGCAAAGATGTAATGTCTAATCAAGGAGTAAAAGAGAATCTGGAAGAGCAGACGTTGAGGTAAGTATTGTGTTGAACTTCAGTGTCCTTTAGCTTGGACTTTAACAATTCTAAAATAAGTCTATTCTTAAAGGGATAGTTCACACAATAATGAAAATTCTGTTATCATTAACTCACCTTCATGTTGTTCCAAACTTGTATGACCTGTACGTTTGGAATAACGTTGTTAGCCAAACAGTTTCGGTGATTATTTTNTTTTTTTTTTTTTTTTTTTTAAGAAACAAGCTGACTCAAACCAAAGAAAAATCACACAATAACAAGCAAACCCTTTCCAAGCAACATGTTGATGATGATGATGATTACTCCATTGTCCAAGCGTCTTCTAATCATCCTACTCCTCCAGCTCTTCTCTTGAGCACTGGACCATCAGCTGTGGCCCAGCCACAAACAGATGTGAATGACATATATAGTATGGCACTGGATGACCTACCCCCTCAAATGGAAGCTTCCATTTCTCCCTACGCCTGCTTCTATGGGATCCGTAACTCTGCCGCCAAAGCAGGCTGGCTGGACAAACTCTCTCCTCAAGGGTAAGGACCATGCAGTCCTCTGTTTGATGCTTTGCGCTCTTTGTTTGTCTCTTTTCTTTTAGGATTATTCTTGAGAATGCTTTCAGTTGAGTATTAAAGCACATATCAATAGCCGCTTTTCCACCATCGGGCCGAACGGTTCTTAGAATGGTAAGGAACGGTTCCAGTTGTGTTTACACTTGAGCCTGATACGGCACGGCATGATTACAAACCGTTCTCGGCCCGGAATTCTCGGCATGGTTGTCTAATCACGCTGAATCGTGCTGGTAGAATCCGTGAAGTGACGTCGCCACTCAGGACCGGTCACTTGTATGTTATTAATTTGAGCGAGGAAAACAAATTAATAATAAAATTAAAAGAAATATCCGATCATCCTCCATAATGCGGTCATTATTTACATCTCATATCATCATTAAACCGTTGCGTTACCAAGGCAATGACTGATGCTTTTGTGTTACTTTCCAAAAAGCGGCCGTTATCAGCCCCACAGTGGAAAAAGAAACTGCAGTCGTACAAGCTGGCCCCGATCGACACGGAATGGAACGGTTACGCAATAAGAACCGTTCAGCCCGACAGTGGAAAAGCGGCTAATGTATCAATGTTAAGGAATAATTGCACAAAAGTGTTGTTCTAATTCCATATGCTGCTATTTCTTCTTTAAGACAAAAAAGGGGCAGCTTTTTTCCATTCAGTGCAAATGGTATGACCAAAAAAAGTATGTGTATACACTGCATAAAAGCAGTGTATGACCATAAAAGAAGTCCACATGTCTCATGCATCACATTTCAAGCCAAAAGCCACACAACAGGGAGAACCTGTATTCCACACCGCGTGAGCTGACTGTGAAGTGCCCAATGTTCTGCTGTTTTGAAGCTGGAAACTGTTTGGAATCCACCATAGAGTCCCATAACACATTTAACAACATTGATTGCTAAAAGCTCCAGTTCTAAGAGCAGTAATGTGTTCCCTCTCTGACCACATGACCTGATGCTTGATATTTCATTTGTTCAAATTATGTTGGATTGTTGATATATCTTGATCAACTTAACATCACATGTTGAGAAAATTAACACTTAATCATTGTGGACTGTATTTGCAAAGTGGCCTCATTCTGTTTGTTGGCTTTCTAAAATGAATGAAAATTTGTCAGTAATATATACATGATCACATTGAGATGAAGGCACCAAAGCAGTGTCTGGTTTCCGTTTCTGTTTTAAGGCCTGTACACACCGGGACGAATATCGCGCGTGATTATCGCCGACGTTTAACACCTCGTGACTAAACAAAGAGCGCCAATGTGGGCCTCGGGTTCGTTTTTTTTGTTTGACGCGCCGCGTTAAAAACTGACCGACCAATGAGAGTGGCGCTTTTGTTCACGTGCCTGGAGCTGCTGAAGTTACAGTAAAACACGACTTGGTGGCGCTCAAGCACAAAATGGTCTTGCCGAGCACACATTGATACAAAGACGACGAAGAGAAAGTAAATAGACGAGGAAGACCCCTACAAACTATCTCAAACAGCTCCCTAGCTTCCTAGGTTGTGTATCAGTATACCGTGTAAATGAATGTGGCCGACTCCCTGATCAGTGCCCTGACTACTGAACTAGGGAGAGCTGATTGAGACGCACACTATGGGTGCTCTGCCACTTCTTGGCCACACCAATAGATGTGTATTATTTCTGTATTTTTACTGTTTGTTTTTTTTCTTTTACATTCAAGAAATGTAATTGAGAATGTCTATTTCATAAATATGTTTATTTGCACTACCGTTCACTTGCACTACTGTCATTGTGACTTATTTGCACTACCGTTTCTGACTACCATCTCTCATTTGTCATATATATATATATATATATAATATGTGTGCCATTTTATATCTGCATTTTTATCTTCTTTAACTTTTTATTAATATCATAAATATGTTTATTTGCACTACCGTTAAGCACAAGCGCCACATACTGTCAGGGAGTGAATTTGCACGTCCACTCTGCGCATCGCCACTGAAAATCGCTTGGGTATGAACACAAAAAACGTCTCGAAAAACGCTGGCGATAAACGCGTGCGATATTCGTCATGGTGTGTACAGGCCTTAACTTTTTATTACCATTTGTATTTTATGGCTTGGGAAATTTTATATATATATATATATATAACAGTATCTCACAGAAGTGAGTACACCCCTCACATTTTTGTAAATATTTTGTTATATCTTTTCATTATTATATCTTTTCATTTTCATATCTTTTTCATCTTTTGAAGAAATGACACTTTGATACAATGTAAAGTAGTGAGTGTACAGCTTGTATAACAGTGTAAATTTGCTGTCCCCTCAAAATAACTCAACACACAGCCATTAATGTCTAAACCGCTGGCCACAAAATTTAGTACACCCCTAAGTGAAAATGTCCAAATTGGGCCCAAAGTGTCAATATTTTGTGTGGCCACCATTAATTTCCAGCACTGCCTTAACCCTATTGGGCATGGAGTTCACCAGAGCTTCACAGGTTGCCACTGGAGTCCTCTTCTTCTCCTCCATGACGACATCACAGAGCTGGTGGATGTTAGAGACCTTGCGCTCCTCCACCTTCCGTTTGAGGATGCCCCACAGATGCTCAATAGGGTTTAGGTCTGGAGACATGCTTGGCCAGTCCATCACCTTTACCCTCAGCTTCTTTAGCAAGGCAGTGGTCGTCTCAGAGGTGTGTTTGGGGTCATTATCATGTTGGAATACTGCCCTGCGGCCCAGTCTCTGAAGGGAGGGGATCATGCTCTGCTTCAGTATGTCACAGTACATGTTGGCATTCATGGTTCCCTCAATGAACTGTAGCTCCCCAGTGCCGGCAGCACTCATGTAGCCCCAGACCATGACACTCCCACCACCATGCTTGACTGTAGGCAAGACACACTTGTCTTTGTACTCCTCACCTCCAGCAAACTGTTTGCGGGCTTTCTTGTGCATCATCTTTAGAAGAGGCTTTCTTCTGGGACGACAGCCATGCAGACCAATTTGATGCAGTGTGCGGCGTATGGTCTGAGCACTGACAGGCTGACCCCCCACCCCTTCAACCTCTGCAGCAATGCTGGCAGCACTCATACGTCTATTTCCCAAACACAACCTCTGGATATGACGCTGAGCACGTGCACTCAACTTCTTTGGTCGACCATGGCGAGGCCTGTTCTGAGTGGAGTCCTGTTAAACCGCTGTATGGTCTTGGCCACCGTGCTGCAGCTCAGTTTCAGGGTCTTGGCAATCTTCTTATATCCTACGCCATCTTTATGTAGAGCAACAATTCTTTTTTTCAGATCCTCAGAGTTCTTTGCCATGAGGTGCCATGTTGAACTTCCAGTGACCAGTACGAGAGAGTGAGAGCGATAACACCAAATTTAACATACCTGCTCCCCGTTCACACCTGAGACCTTGTAACACTAACGAGTCACATGACACCGGGGAGAGAAAATGGTTAATTGGGCCCAATTTGGACATTTTTACATAGGGGTGTACTCACTTTTGTGGCCAGCGGTTTAGATTTTAATGGCTGTGTGTTGAGTTATTTTGAGGGGACAGCAAATTTACACTGTTATACAAGCTGTACACTCACTACTTTACATTGTAGCAAAGTGTCATTTCTTCAGTGTTGTCACATGAAAAGACAATAAAATATTTTGCGCAATACGTGCAATCCCACACCGAAATTCAAGCCCTGAGTTAGAATATTCATTCGGAGCAAATGAAACGAGTGAGTGAAGGGAGGCGGGTTTGTGTCAACTCACTGTCAGAGAGATGAGAGAGCGAGAAAGTGCAGCTGGAATCGTGAATCTATTCTGCGGAAAAGAAGTATTGGAAGCGTTTCAGATATTTCAGTATCAATATGTATCGAAAAAATATTATTGACATCACTACATTAAACTTAGTTTATTATTTCAGATGCCTTTTTAAAAGACCATTAATATATGTATATATTATATATAAAATTCAACCCCATTATGAAATCCACCTGCATTTGGAGGTGGTTAGTGTCGAGCCCTGCAATGTAAAATAATAAACCGTTTGAACTGTGTTCCATTATAGTTATCAAATTGACCTCTGTACACTGTTGACACCTTAACCAACCCTTAAACCTACCCATACCACCAAACCTTTCTCTAACCAGACCCCATATCACACCTCAATAGCAGGAAGAGTGTTTTGGGTTGCACTTTATTTTCCACTATGCGTACTTGCATGTACTTACAGTGTGCTTACCCCCCAAAAATACTGGGTAATATAATGTAACTACAGGGGTTAAGGGTAGGTTTAGGTTCAGGTTCAGGTTCATGGTTATTAGGTTACTAGGTTACCTAGTTATTACCCAGTTATTGTAATTACTGGTATAAGTACATAAGAACATGAACACAATAAGTACATTTTACCTAACAATTATTATTATTATTGGCGCAAGTAAAGACACCTAATATAAAGTTGGACCAGTCACTCTTATATATATTTTTTAATTTTCTACTGAACATCCAGATCACATTTGTACATTTGTAAATGTAAAAAAAGAAAAAGAAAAAAAAGGTGCATTAGGTAATATATGAACTGAAATTTATCGACATTTGTATATTTTCTAGAAGTGCGTGATCGTATGAATTGAGAGTTCAATAACATTTGTAAGCATTTTAATTTATATTAAATAATGATCTGTTAATCCTTATGTAATGTTTACTAAGTTCATTAGTTAACATTAGTTAAGATCCATTAATCATTATATAATGTTTGGTAATGATTTATTAAAGTTATTACCCATAAAGAAATCTTCCTGGCTCCACACTTTTGAACTGTAGTGTATGAATCATTTGAAAGCAAGCATGCAGTGCTTTAACAGAGGCAACAGAATATTTCACCCTTTATTTTGGTATTCGTTTTCACACATGCTGAACCACTTCCTGTTCTTGTTTTTTTCTCTTCCTCTTTGTACAGCTATTACTTGACACACTATTATGCCAGTTATTATAATGCCAGTGATAATTTATAATCCTTATAAATCCTCAATGATAGTCATTTTAATCTTGTAACATAAATAATGTTGTGAAACATCCACCACATTAGTTTTGACTTTTGTCAACATGACACTTCATTTTGTACTTGTAGGAATCGCGTCTTTCAGAGAAGATGGGTGAAGCTTGAAGGAGGAAATCTCACTTACTACAACAGCGATAAGGTGACGCACCCTAATTGTCACACACAACAGGGCACTGCCATGTCACGTTCTTGTTTCAGTTTGAGTGGGGAGAACTGAGACAAGCCTAGAAGCCTGGTGTCAGTTTTAATCTCTGTATGTACAATCAGTTTAAAGTATCTCAGAATGTCCAAACTGCTGCAAATCCCTCTCTTAATTTCCACTTGCAGTGGGATAAAACTGAAATGATCTTCCATAGCTGTCGACTGTCACTCTTTTTGCAGATATAGGTAGTATTATCGCAGTAGGACAGAAACACCACTGGATGCAGGAATGGAGTGATATCATCAGTGTGAAACAATGGTAGACAATGGTAGAGGATGCTCTAATAGAAATGGAGGAGGGGGCGAGTATTGTGCTCTTGTATTTCTTTTAGTCCTTTAAGCCTAATCAAAAGAGGACCATCAGCCACACACACACACATTTTATATTAAAGATATACACCGATGAGCCAAAACATTATGACCACCTGCATAATATACTGTTGGTCCTCCGCGTACTGCCAAATCAGCACTGACTCGCAAAGGCATGGACTCTGCAAGACCTCTGAAGGTGTCCTGTGGTATCTGCCACCAAGACTTTAGCAGCAGATCCTTCATGTCCTGTAGGTTGGGAGTTGGAGCTGCCGCGGATTTAAGTTGTTGGTCCAGCAAATCCCACAAATTATATGCAAACATATAAATTGCACTTAAGGCCACAAAACCAGTCTTATACATCATCTTTTAGATGATGTATAAATTGAGATTTATACATCATCTGAAAGCTGAATAAATAAGCTTTCAATTGATGTATGTTTTTTTAGAATAGGACAATATTTGAAATACTGAGATACAACTATTAGAAAATCTGGAATCTGAGGGTGTTAAAAAAATCTAAATATTGAGAAAATCGCCTTTTAAAGTTGTCTAAATGAAGTCCTTAGCAACGCATATTACTTACAAAAATAAATTTTTGATATATTAATGGTAGGAAATTTACAAAATATCTTTATGAAATCTTTCATTAATATCCTAATGATTTTTGACATAATACATTTTATAATTTTTACCTATGCAATGTATTGTTGGCTATTGTTTATGACTGGTTTTGTGGTCCAGGGCAACAATTATAAAGTTGTTTCTTCTCCAGTTTGCTGGTGAAATATAATTTACACAGTGGCTTTCATAAGTGGCTTTCATCTCATTTTTTTAAAGACACATTTATATAAACATACATTAAATAATTAAGGTTAAGTAAAATACAATAAATATATAGGCTAATATAGTGCAAATATTTAGAGAAATACTTTTCTCCTGAGGTTATTTCTCTAGTAAACCATTTTGGGTCATTTTTTTTTACTACTCATGTAACTTTTTTGCTTAATATTTTTGTGGAAACGGTGATATATATATATATAATGTACACACAGCACCCCATATTGACAGAAAAACACAGATTTACAGATTTATTAAAAAAGAAAAACTGAAATACCACATGGTCCTAAGTATTCAGACCCTTTGCTGTGACACACATATATTTAACTCAGGTGCTGTCCATTTCTTCTGATCATCCTTGAGATGGTTCTACACCTTTATTTGAGTCCAGCTGTGTTTGATTATACTGAATGGACTTGATTAGGAAAGCCACACACCTGTCTATATAAGACCTTACAGCTCACAGTGCATGTCAGAGCAAATGAGAATCATGAGGTCAAAGGAACTGCCTGAAGAGCTCAGAGACAGAATTGTGGCAAGGCACAGCTCTGGCCAAGGTTACAAAAATTTTTTTGCTGCACTTAAGGTTCCTAAAAGCACAGTGGCCTCCATAATCCTTAAATGGAAGACGTTTGGGACGACAAGAACCCTTCCAAAGAGCTGGCCGTCCGGCCAAACTGAGCTATCGGGGGAGAAGAGCCTTGGTGAGAGAGGTAAAGAAGAACCAAAGATCACTGTGGCTGAGAAAAGTCAACCATCACTGCAGCCCTCCACCAGTCGGGGCTTTATGGCAGAGTGGCCCGACGGAAGCCTCTCCTCAGTGCAAGACACATGAAAGCCTGCATGGAGTTTGCTAAGATGGTGAGAAATAAGATTCTCTGGTCTGATGAGACCAAGATAGAACTTTTTGGCCTTAATTCAAAGCGGTACGGGTTGAGAAAACCAGGCACTGCTCATCACCTGTCCAATACAGTCCCAACAGTGAAGCATGGTGGTGGCAGCATCATGCTGTGGGGGTGTTTTTCAGCTGCAAGGACAGGATGACTGGTTGCAATCGAGAGAAAGATGAATGCGGTCAAGTACAGGGATATCCTGAACGAAAACCTTCTCCAGAGTGCTCAGGACCTCAGACTGGGCCGAAGGTTTACCTTCCAACAAGACAATGACCCTAAGCACACAGCTAAAATAACGAAGGAGTGGCTTCACAACAACTCCGTGACTGTTCTTGAATGGCCCAGCCAGAGCCCTGACTTAAACCCAATTGAGCATCTCTGGAGAGACCTAAAAATGGCTGTCCACCAACGTTTACCATCCAACCTGACAGAACTGGAGAGGATCTGCAAGGAGGAATGGCAGAGGATCCCCAAATCCAGGTGTGAAAAACTTGTTGCATCTTTCCCAAAAAGACTCATGGCTGTATTAGATCAAAAGGGTGCTTCTACTAAATACTGAGCAAAGGGTCTGAATACTTAGGACCATGTGATATTTCAGTTTTTCTTTTTTAATAAATCTGCAAAAATGTCAACAATTCTGTGTTTTTCTGTCAATATGGGGTGCTGTGTGTACATTAATGAGGAAAAAAAATGAACTTAAATGATATTAGCAAATGGCTGCAATATAACAAAGAGTGAAAAATGTAAGGGGGTCTGAATACTTTCCGTACCCACTGTATATATATACAGCTATGGAAAAAATTAAGAGACCACTTAACATTGATTTCTGAACTTAGAGTGGTCTCTTAATTTTTTCCATAGCTGTATATATATATAATATTTTTTTTTTGACATGATAAATTCAAAAGAACAGCATTCATTTGAAATAGAAATCTTTTACAACATTATAAATATCTTTACTTTTCTACTCTTTAACTTCCCAGTGCAGGATACTTCTTACTTTTGGAATATCATATCTGCCAATATCCAATGTATTACATTTAGTAATTTGGGTTTCCTGGGTATTCTAAATTAAACGAGGCTCCTTTGCAGTGACATCATGCATTACGAGTTTATGGTGAATTTTGCCGTCTTAAAGGGTTAGTTCACCCAAAAATGAAAATTCTGTCATTAATTACTCACCCTCATGTCGTTCCACACCAGTAAGACCTTCATTCATCTTCGGAAAACACAAATTAAGACACACATTTTTTATAAAATCTGATGGCTCAGTGAAGCCTGCATTGACAGCAAGATAATTAACACTTTCAGATGGCCAGAAAGCTACTAAAGATGTATTTAAAACGGTTCATTTGACTAAAGTGGTTCAACCTTAATGTTATGAAGTGACAAAAATACTTTTTGTGTGCCAAAAAAACAAAATAACGACTTTATTCAACAATATCTAGTGATGGGCGATTTCAAAACACTGCTTCATGAAGCTTCGAAGCTTTACGAATCTTTTGTTTCGAATCAGTGGTTTGGAGCGTGTATCAAATTGCCAAAGTCACATGATTTCAGTAAACGAGGCTTCATTACTTCATAAGTGTTTCGAAACGTTTAGAAATTCCAGTGGTTCACGTGACTTTGGCAATTTGATACACGCTTCGAACCATTGATTTGAAACAAAAGATTCGTAAAGCTTCAAAGCTTCATGAAGCAGTGTTCTGAAATCGCCCACCACTAGATATTGTTGAATAAAGTTATTTTGGGGTTTTATTTGGCTCACAAAAAGTATTTTCGTCGCTTCATAACATTAAGGTTGAACCACTTTAGTCAAATGTACTGTTTTAAATATGTCTTTAGTAGCTTTCTGGGCATTTGAAAGTGTAAATTAACTTGATGTCAATGCAGGCCTCACCGAGCTGTCGGATTTCCTCAAAAATACCTTAATTTGTGTTCCAAAGATGAACGAAGGTCTTACGGGTGTGGAACGACATGAGGGTGAGTAATTAATGACAGAATTTTCATTTTTAGGTGAACCAATCCTTTAACTAGACGTTTCATGTGAGTGGTGGCAAATAAAAACCTACAGCCATGAGGCTATGCTAAGGTGTTGTGAGTGGTTTCCAGGGGATGGATAAGTTGCTCCTCTGAGCAGTTTTTAGTGTGTTTATGTTTGGTTGCTGGATGGATGCATACTTGCTTCCTTCTATATATTAATAATAGAGCAAAATTTGACAGAAAAGCATCATTAATCAAGAAAATTAAGGAGAGTTTCAAAGAAATTGTCCTCCAACTGATTGTCCTCAGCAGACATGTTCTCTCCTTAGTCTCTCCTCTCTGATTGAAATGGTTAATCTCAATCACTGCTCACTTCTTGACATCACATAATGATGTCATCAATCAGAGACCTCCTTAAGCGTGGGAGAGAGGCAAGCACCACACTCCCACTGGTTTTCTGTAGGACCCTCGGGGACGGAGCGGCATGGTCTCCCGCCAAACTTACCTGATGTTTCATCAACCTTGCGACCAGGTCTGCGACTTCAGGGGATCCAAGTAACACTTTCACAGAGTTTTAGCATTTATGTGTGAGTGAGAGAGGTTTAGAATGTCACCTGTCGGTAGGCAGGGTATGTGGAGATGTTTGGGTTGGGATCAGTTACCTCGTATCTGAAGTACAACAGTGTAGAAAATCCAGAAAAGCTCAAAAGTCCTCTGGGAGTGTCTGTGGAAAGCTTTCTCACCACCCCTCTGGTTTTGATGGTTGTAGTTATCCAGCTTAGGGCAAAAGTGAACTTCCCATGACCTGCAGCTTATACACTACTGTCAAAAGTTTATTTTTTATATTGTTTGCGTTTTTAAAAGAAGTCTCTTATGCTCACCAAGGCTGCATTTATTTGATCAAATACACAGTAAAATAGCAATGTTGTAAATTTAAAATAACTCTTTTAAAAAAAATTTATTTTTTTATTCCTGTGATGGCAAAGCAGAATTTTCAGGAGCCATTACTCCAATCTTCAGTGTCACATGATTCTAATTTGCTGATTTGCTCCTTAAAAATGTTAAAATTTATCTAAAGTGACAGTAAATACATTTGTAAAGTTTCAGATGATTTCTATTTCAAATAAATGCTGTTCTTTTCAAGTTTCTATCCATCAAAGAATCCTGAAAAATGCATTCCACAAAAAACAGCAAAAACTGTTTTCCACATTGATAAAATTAAGAACCATTATTAATAACTGAGCACCTCTAATAATTGATAATATTTGAGCATCAAATCAGCATATTAGAATGATTTCTAAAGGATCATGTGACACTGAAGACTGGAGTAATAATGCTGAAAATTCAGCTTTGCCATCACAGGGATATATAACATTTTAAAATATATTAACATGTATTAACATATATTGCTCTTTATACTGTCTTTTTGGTCAAATAAATGTAGTAATGTTTATGGTGTGCATAAGAGACTTTTTTTCCAAAACATGAAAAAATCTTAATTGTTCCAAATTTTTGGCAGATAGTGTATGGCAGCAGATCTTTTAGAATACTATATTCAGTTGTGTTCTTTTGGCTAGTGTTGGACAATGCAAAAAAAAAATGCAAAAGCATCAAATTGGTTTTTACTCCACACAATATATTCAAGTCAGCTTTCACACTTTACTCACTTGCATTAGCGTCCCTCTGCCAGATGGTGTCCCCATGGTTCCACTGCAGAACTAAGTCAGCACTGGTGAAAACAAAAGCTAATGGCATTACAGCACTCTCTAAGTCTCTCTGATCAAATGCAGACTTCATCAGTCACTCTCTTCAACACTATTGCATATTCAGATGTATGTGTTTTTGATCATCAAAGTGCATGTATAGAACAACCTGCCGTGAGCATGAAATGTCATCACAGTTGTGCACAAACCATACAAGTACATCCTGCTATAAACTTTTTGTGCACCATACGCCTTAGTTATATGTGTGTTTGTATAAGCACACACCTACTTAAACCGTCTCTAAACTCTTAATGGATGCGCTTGCGTTTGCACATGTACTCTTTTAGCCCCCTTCATCATTCCGACCCTGAAAATTGTAATTATAATGAATAATTAACGCCAGCTTAGAGAGCGCCTCATTACTGCCACTTAGCTTCCTATAAACATGCACACCTCTTCACTTTTATCCCCCTTTACTCTCTTCCGCTGCTGTCCAGATTTTAGACAGAGGAAGTCTCATTAAAATGCCAGTGAGTTTGCGGCCATAATGCGGCTGAGGAGGGAAGGATGCAAAATTGGAGAGAAAGAGCGAGCGAGGAGTGAAATCCCGGAGAGAGGTGATGGCTGCCCCCTACCATAATTAGGGTTAGCTGCAGCCATCGTTGTTAACATGCTGCCTTAATTTGAGAAGATGGCGCTCTCTCTGACCCCGCTTTCTCTCTTTTTCTTGCTCGCAATCTCACGCTTCCCTCCGCTTTGTGAGCTTCTCTTCCTTGATCCCTTGGTTCTTCACTCATTCTCTATCAAGCAATCCCCAAGCTATCATATCCCTCTTTCTTTCTCATTCTCTCTGCTTTCTCACTTTCTCTCCCTCATTCGCTCTCTTCCTGTCTATCTTTGGCATTACCTCTTCCATTTGCATTAGCTGCGGAGGGGGTCCCTCACTAAATCTTCTTTTCTATTTCTGGATGGACGAGTTCTAGAAATAGTGCAAGGTCATCATAATAATTAACAGCCAACCGAAATGGACAAATGAATCTTTCTTTCATTTTTTCCCCTGTCTCACTCTAGTTATGAACCTAAACCCAGTGAACTACATCACTTCCTACTGTCTACATAGGCTGCTCTCTTCTAAGGCATCCTTACTGAAACGGAACCTTCATTAGCAAATGTTTTGGAACAATCTACACAGGCAGCAACTTGTGCGTTATACAAATAGCACTCCATAATACTCGACTAAACTGATTTCAGTAAAGGTGAACAACATTATACTTAATCATAAATATACATAAAAATTCTGGTAAATTATTTTGATCATTATTTTTGAATTAATTACACTTACAAATATGTTTTATACTTTTCAGTATTTAATGAATAATTTATTTATACTATTATTTTATATTGTATACAGTACTGTTCAAAAGTTTGGGGTCAGTATGATTTTTTTTAAAAGAAATTAATACTTTTATTCATCAAGAATGCATTAATTTGATCAAAAGTGACTAAAGACATTTTAAATCTTACAAAAAAATTATATTTTAAATAATTACTGTTCTTTTAAACTTTCTGTTCATCAAAGAATTCTGAAATGTATAATAATTTCCACATAAAAAGCATGACTGTTTTCAACATTGATAACAATAAGAAATGTTTCTTGAGCAGCAAATCAAAATATTAGAATGATTTCTGAAGGATCATGTGACACCGAAGACTGCAGTAATGATGCTTAAAATTCAGCTTTGTATCACAGAAATAAATTACATTTTAAAATAAATTAAGTTATTTAAAATAATTTCACAATAGTATTTTTATTCAATAAATGCAGCGTTGGTGAGCATAAGAGACTTCTTTCAAAAATATGAAAACATTTTTTTTACCAACCCCAGACATTTGAACATTAGCAGTGTATCTTGCATTTATTTTTTCGCTGAGCTCATCACAGTGCATTCTGGGATTTCCTTCTTCACAAAAAGATGTATGCAACACTACTTTAGTATTCGGCCAAAGCAAGGTCGCTCAATGAAGACGTCTACCTTTTAGAACAGACTTGTCACCTATGTTGTCTAAAATGTTACCTGCGTAGGCAGCTCACTTGGTTTTGAAACAGAGCTCTTGTCTCCCTCTCATTCTCTATCTTCATTTTCAGTTCTCCACAGAATTTGCCCTTTCCTATCCATCACAGTCTGCTGTTTCAGAGTGGCTGGAGTGCTGTGTATGAGTTCTTTAGACTAAAGGAGGTCTCACTGAGCTCTATTGCTGCTTTGGAGGCTTATGTTGGTTTGAAGCACACAGACCAAACACTCCTTTCTCTAAACAACTAGCTCTGTTTCCCCTCATCGCTCCCCACAATACATCAGACTATAAATACTGGAGTGCCAAGCCCGTTAGCTGGGGACTGGTATTAGGAATCAGGCCTGCTTGAGTGTGTGAGTGTGTGCTTGACTCAATCCCTCTTTTCTTTTTTCTTTTTCTTTTTTATAGAAAGCAGATGTATTATGGCTGGATTAAGCTCTCTGTTGGAAACAATGTATGAAATTGATGTTGGAGTTTGTACACTACCAGTCAAAAGTGTTAATGCATCTACTCATTCATTATTATTATTAATTTGCATTGCATTTTAGATTATTAGTAATCATCAATTCTAAAATAACAAAAAGTGAAGTAAGGGAATACTGTGTATGTATACACCAACCAAATTCATGAGGTGTGTGAGGTTTTCAAGATTTTGAGAGAAAAAAATGTAGTTGTTTTGATAGTTTGTCTGTCGATATGCATTTTGTGCTATGAATTATTTTTCTGTCTCCCTCATTCCTTGCAGGAGATGTACTCGAAGGGCCTGATACCTATTTCAGCAGTTAAACAAGTTCGTGCTCTGGGTGAAAATAAGTTTGAGGTGGTCACCTCTGTAAGAACCTTTGTGTTTCGGGCAGAGAAAGAAGGTGAGCCTCTTTGCTATTCTGTCTATCTCACATTTCGACCCCCCTTCACTAATCCTTTTCATACCAGTTAACTCCCACTCTTCATCTTTTATCATCTTTCACTCATATTTTTTTTATCATCTTACCATCTATGCTATAAGATAAGATGAGTAGATCTTCCACAGCACACAGAATCAGAGAGAGAGAGAGAGAAACCAGACTCAAGGAGAAGCTGAAACAACCAGGATGATGATGATAGATTTAGATTTAAAATGTACAGTAAACACCGTGTTGGTGCATGTTGTTGCCATGCCATTGCCTGCATGTTTTACGTGATATTTTTCTTAATATTCATTAAGCTGCAATGAAGCCTGATCTAAAGACTGTGAAAAGGCTCGATTATGGTTTTAATAGAGAGACTTGTGTTTAAAGAGTAGTCTGGTAGTTTAACTGTAATTATTCAGGATCAATTTAAAACTGTGTGAGCATTTAGTGACTCTGAAAGTTAGTTCTAGTTCTAGTGTGTGTTTTCAAAGTACGGCGTCCACTCCAAAGGGAGTTATTCTCAGTTAGCACTGTTTCTGAACTCCCTGAAATGCCTCAATTGTAATCTTGAGTTTTCTTAAGGGAAAAAAGGGGGGTTTGTTAGTCGTGTGTTGAAACGTGGTTATGGTAATGGGTGTGACATTTAAAAAACAAGCTTGAAGTGATTGACCAATCAGAGCACATTGCGCTTTTCAGAAGAAGGGGCTTCATTGAGAACGGAATTAAACAGAGCGTTTCTTACAGACTGGGAAGATTTGTAAATGGAGCAACTAGACTTTCTCAAGGCCATTCAGATTGGTGAGATTTAGCTTTTTTCAGATACCTTGCAGTAAAAAACAGTACAAGTGTGAGGGGTTCGCCATGAGCCAATCAATTACCATGTTATTGACATGGCCTTTTGCTTTCCCCACCGCAATTACTGTGGTAAATCTTTGGCTAATAGCACTGCTGTGTGCCATAGTGTCCTAGAATTTCAGCAAATAATGGCCTCATCAGTACCTCCATTCTCCCCAGCTCTTGTGTAATGACCTCTGACCCACTGAAAGTGAATTACTCTGAGGGAAGTCAGTTTAGGCATGCATTTAACTGTACTTTCCATCATAAGAAGAATTTAGAGACAGAGAGAGAGAGAGAGAGAGAGAGAGAGCACTGGTCCGATCTGCTCATGCATCTTTAAACAGCTTTATAGCAGTCTGAAAGAGTCATCAATCTTAAGATAAACACAAGAGAGGAGGAGAGAGAGAATGAGTGAGTGAATGTAAGAGCTGGAAGTGGGTGGTCATGGGATGAGCACAAAAGATAAGAATGAGAATTAGTGTTAGAGATCGAGCACACTGGGAATCATTTAGATGCACGTGTGTGTGTGTGTGTATGAGTGAGCAAACATTCATGACTGTGTACTCTTTCTGGGGCAGTCCTCAGCTTTGCAGGTCTCCTCTTTCTGAGAGAGAGTGTAATATTTTGTGAATAACAATGTTTTCATGCAGGAAGGAAAAGAGAATCTTTCACAGCCACCAATTTTCGAGGTTTCAGACTTTATAGGTAACCACAAAGTGCAGTTTGTAACTGTCTGTGAGGGTATGTTGAATCCATGGTCAATTTCAGTGATAACTTGGGCTACTAACTCTCTTTTCAAGAAAGTGTATATAATCTGCAATCTTTGCTAATGGCGACTCGTGGGTGTTCAGTTCTCCTGTCAAGTTTTTTTTGATCCAGTTATCTGAAACCAAAGCCGCTTTTCCACCATTGGGCCGAACTGTTCTAAGAACGGTAAGGAATGGTTTGTTATATTTCCTCTTGAGCTTGTTTCGGCACCACACGATTAAAAAACGTTCTCAGCCCGGAATTCTCAGCACAGTTGGCTAACTTGCCACGGATTGGTCACTTGTCTGATGCCTGGCCACCAGTTTATCTTTAGCTGGCCAAGCGTGCTATTTGAGCGAATAAACAAAAGTTAATAATAAAATTAAAAGTAATATCTGATCATCCTTCATAACGTGGTCGCTACTTACATGTCATCCCATCTGTAAACTCTTGCTTTATCAAGGCAACGCCTGATGCATTTGTATTACATTCCAAATAGCTTCGTTATCATCCCCACAGTGGAAAGTGAAACCATATGTTTCGACTGGGCCGGATCGGCACGGAATGGAATTTAAAATGACTTTTCTTTTTTAATATACTTTAAATTGTAATTTATTCATGCAATCAATGTAGAAATCAGTTGTGCTGCTTAATAGTTTTTTGGAAATCGCGATACGTTTTTTTTCAGGATTATTTGATAAATAGAAAAAAAGCACAGCGTTTATTTGAAATGGAAATATTTTGTAACATTATAAATGTTTTTACTGTTACTTTCAATCAAGTTAATGCTTTAAAAGTATTAACTTCTTATTGACCCCATGTTGGGACCATGCTAACCAGCCAAACTGACCTTGATACAAACACAGCCTTCTGTCTGACATTTATCAATAAATGGAGAAAATGTTTGTAATGGATTAAATCATATTCATAAATGAAACCCAGGTGGAATGTTTAACAAAAGTAAAGTTATTTACACTCTTTGGTGTTATTTAATTATCACCTATGAGTAAAACTCCATAAAGTGTGGGAAAAGTTGTTATATTTTTTCATTATTGCAGGTTTGTATTTTAGTCTTTCTTTTCCTGTGCAGTGTGAGGAATACAGAATGAGATGTGTGAGTGAGGCAAGAAAAGAGCAATATTGCCAATATCTACCTCTGTCAGATGCAGATATGCACATACAAGTGTTTTTACTGAATCAAACATTTGTTTTCTATCATTAAAAATAAACACAATCAATTAACAAATAATTTTGACATTAATCACAATTAAAAATGTAATAAATTGACAGCCCTAGTAATAACACAGAGGGGACCAAAGCTGAGTCAGTAGAAGAGGAATTGGACATTGTTAGAGATAAAATAGAACTGTTAAGAAAAAAGCCAAATATTGTTATATATCCAACACTTACATTGTGCCTAAAACTCTTTTGCTGACTACAAGCACATTTTGAGTCTCATCCGAAAGACATTGTATGCAGAAACACTCATCTTTATTGAAATGAGATCCTGCTCTCTCTCTCTCTCTCTCTCTCTCTCTCTTTTACCCCCCTCTCTCTCTCTGGATGTGGCAGGTGCTGTAGACCTGCAGAGGGTAAGAGTATCCAGCTGTTAATGTTTTTTGGCTAGTGTGTGTGCTTGCAACGAATTTGTGCAAGCCCCTGTAGCCCTATTTAAACACAGCACAAGAGAACCCTCTTAGGCTTCCTTCCCCCATCTCACACGCACACACACAAGCACAGAGGCAGACATAATACAATGAGACACAGGGGCTTTTGCATACCTGCTTTGTTTGCAGATTTAAAAGTTTCCAAAGTATAACAATAATATTAGACACTTTTTCCTTCCCTTTTATTCCCATGGCATGGTGTCTCCACACATACGCATGCATACCTGCGCATTCACTAACATACATCAAACAGAATGCAGCGTTCCTCCACAGGCACGCACACCACTTCTTACCTTCCTCCATCTTCTGTCTTCCCTCTAAGGAGAACGTCAGGATTGGCTAGAGGTTCTCCAGACGGCAGTGAGCTCCCAGTCCTCTATTTCCCATCAGCCTCGCAAAAATAACACAAACAAGAGTGGCTATGTCGAGCTGCGTGGCCTCAAAGGAAGAGTCTACCTCAGCCTCATGGGAACCAGCTTCAGAATCTGTAAAACAGACCAGGTAGATCTATATATCTTATTATTTTTTGGGCTTTGTTAAATGTTGGATTCATACTGCTGCCACCCGCATGGGTTTAAAATGAGTGCCACAGTTTAACAGCCATGTGCAAGGTCTCCAAACCTGTGGGTCACTTAGCGTTACCAAGCTAATTATTGATTTTAGGCTATCTGTCTACCTACAGGTATCTATCCTATCTGTCTATCTGTGTGTTTGTCTGTTGGTTGGTCTACCTTTAAACTCCATTGTGCTAAGCCATTGCTTCAACCAGTCTGTATAGCCCCTTTCACACAGCACGTTGATCCCAGAAAATTGCCCTAAAATTGCCAGAGTGCCTTCTGTGTGAACACAAAACGCGTCACAGATTGATTCTGGATTGATCCCGGGATGGGGACCTAGTAACATTGCCAGGATCAGTCCCGGACCATGCCCTGTGTGAACAACGGCGGTAATCAATGCCGTAAGGTGTGTGTCGTAGTGATGACGCTGAAGCTGAGATCATTCACCAGTTTATGGAACGCGATGCGCTAGTTTATGATCGAATCAGAAGAAAAAATTTACAAGTGTGGTTTCTCGAGAGTGAAATCACAGATCATAAGCAAACTTAAGACCCTGTGAGACATCACAAACTTGAGACATTACACGTCACATATCTTTACAGGATCTTTAAAGGATATGTGTGAACGGACGCACAGATTCCAGAAAATCACTGGCAGTGTGAATGAACCAAAATCAAACGATTCCGGGACAAATCCCAGAACACATTATCGGGGTATGTTCCGGAATCTCTGTGTGAAAGGGGCTTATGTCTGTCTACCATCCATCCATCCATCCATCCATTACTCTATTATTATTTATTCCTCTGTTGAATACTACTTTTTTAATATTCCCCAATTGTCTTTTTTCTGAATCCCCCATTCATTGTAGTGAAAGAACTGAAACTTTCACATGTTTAAAGGTGTAGGACGTGTGTTTTGTGCTCCTTTCTATGTGAATGAGCCCATATGCTGAGAGTGTAGTTATTACAATGCACACACAAGCCATAACACCTTGCATGCATATGTATGCGATCTATACCCAATTGGTCTCAATTTTAAATGAGATTAAGTTGAGAAGGTTATTCTGTGTGAATAGGCGGCACACACACTTTATCATCTCTGTTTGTCTTTCATTATTTTCCTTATTAGCACGAGCAAACATCTTTGTCTTCATTCTGCAAGGAAATTGTTTTTCGTCAGCTGATTTAGCATGCGGGAGGGAGAAGGAGAAAGAGAGCAGTGAAAATGGAAATTGATTGTATTGTTTTTGCATTAAATCCCCTCCGTGGCAATCACTCCGACAAGTGGTGAGAGAAACGGGAGGGAGTGGAGGAAAAAGTGGCATAGGGCAAAAGGAAAGGAGTGAGGGAAAGAGGGAATGGATGAGGAACTGGGCAGAGAGACAAGAATGGAGGGAAAACAGAGGGAGGTGAAGACAGCAGTGACTGTTGAGGGATGAAGAAAACACAAAGGAGCATCAAGATGGAGAGAAGGAGACTGAGAGGGAGAGGAAAAGGGTGCGGTGGTGGGTAGCTCGGTTCATGTTCAGTGAAGTGGAGTATTTAATTTAACAAGATGAACGAGCTGCCCAGGACGCTGGTTTTTCCCCCCCTTCCCATCTTGGAGAGGATGAAGTGTGCTGCCCTTCTCTCATCTGAGGTCAGGCCATGATGTTTCCCCAAGGTAATGAAAGTCAACCTAACAGGCAAGCCCAAATCACGTGATGCCACTACAGTTTAGCGCTACATCGATTTTTGATTTTCTTACTTAAACTATTTGCTCCAAAACAAAGAACACAAAAAGACCAAACACATTGGTGTTGGAATGGCACTTTGCGGGGTCTTTGATGGCTAAAGTTAAAGTATAAAAGGACAATTAGGAAATGTCAGAGGCAATTCTAGAATTTCAGCCTTAAGTGGTCTGAGCTCCCAATGAGACTGTTGGACATGTTTGGGACATGCTCCCAATGTTGGACTGTTGGTCTAAAAATATGTTTTGTTGAACAGTATGTTAGATGGTTCATTTTTCTGTTTTGCTTGTTTTTAGAAGGTTTGCCTATGGGTTTCAGGGTTGGGTTTCAGGGAGGAATGAGGCGAGGACTCAGCAGGGAACAAGGGGCTTTTTGTTATTAATAAAATAAAACAAAACAAAAACTACCCCATAGGGCAGTGGGCAAAGCAGGGCAGGACACGATAGATACATTCAACACAAACTGGCACAGGACTGAAAACATAAGGAGAATAAATAGGAGAGGAATTAAGGAGGTTAATGAGGTACAGTAGGTGGGGCAAATAAACCTTTAATCAAATAACAAAAGACAAATAGACAATAGACAGGAGAGCACATGGCAAATAGAAACAAACATGTGCTCACACCAGACATGACAAAAACAACACAAAACATGACACGTGCACGCAGCCAATGAAAAACACAAGCTATGTGCTACACAGAACAAGACAACACAGGAACTTCTGGCCAATGAAAACATCAACCAGGCACTATACAAAACACACAAGATGAGGAGTGAATGAACACTCAACTCGGAACTGCACGCTCACAATGACAAGACAGTGGGAGTGTCTGGGCTCTGTCACCAAACTAAGAATAAACCAGACCAATGTGACAGAACCCTGACACATTTGCATTTAAAGGGTAGTTCACCCAAAAATGAAATTTCTGTCATACTCCGAAAGACAGTGTGAAAAGCAGTAACGACATTGCACCTTTTAAGGTCCAGAAAAGTATTAAAGACATCGATGAAATAGTCAGTGTGACTACAGTGGTTCAACCTTAAAATTATGAAGCGACGAGAATACATTTTGTGTGCAAAATCAAAACAAAAATAACGACTTTATTCAACAAATTCGTCTGTCCTCTGTTGCAGACCTTCAGTGTTTATATCTGAACATATTGGCCGGCTCCTGCCGTTTGGATGTAAGCACTGAAGCTCTGCAACGAAAATAGCGTAGCAGAATGACAGGGGACAGACGAATTTGTTGAATAAAGTTGTTATTTTTGTTTTGTTTTTGTGCACACCACTAAAACTACTATAGTCTTGTTGACTGTTTTATCAATGTCTTTAATACCTTTCTGGACCTCAAAAGGTGCAATGTTGTTATTGCCTATGTGTGGAACAGATACCTTCGAATTTCATTTGTGTTCCGAAGACAAACGAAGGTCTTACGGGTTTGGGACGACATGAAGATGAGTAATTAATGACAGAAATTTCATTTTTGGGTGAACTAACCCTTTAATTTGGTAATTTCAGGTAAGCTTTCCTGTAGCTCAGTGGTTAGAGCATGGCAGTAGCAATGCCAAGGTCATGGGTTCGATCCCAGGGATTGCACATACTCAGATACAAATGTATAGTATAATGCAAATGTATAGTATAATGCAATGTAAGTCGCTTTGGATAAAAGCGTCTGCCAAATGCATAAATGTAAATGTAATGTAATGTAATTTTACCGGAATGGAGAATATGCTGTGAATCAAAGTTAAAACTAATTTCACACGTATCTGCAATCAAATAATTTGTGCTCTAAGCACTGAGGTGTCTTTACTAGCTGAGCAAATAATATTTTTTTAACAAAAAAATAAATAAATAAAAGAATAAGAAGCTGTTCACACAGGCAGTGTTCCGTCTGAACTTTTTTTTTTAAATTGTTTTGTCTATAGAGACCTAAATCAGATGGACTTCTTTGGTCATTACATTGAGTTTTGCTATTTGAGTGCTCGCTATTCAGCTCTCGACACAAATGCTGCAATTTTAATACACCATATCAGGTTAAAAGTAATTTAGCTTTGAGAATAACATCTCAAGACCCCTGTTCTTTGTTCTAATTTGTTATGCTGTTTTTAAACCAGGGCCATACAACATTTAGAATGTGCGTAGTGGAACAAACAAAAATTGGAGCACATATGCACATAATGGATTAACCAACAAACTGTCAATCATTTTTTCTTTTCTCAATCTAAGGTGGTAAATCTAAGTGTTCTGGCCCAATGTAACCCTTGTAAAACCACATGCAATCCACATTCAATATTTGTGAAAAGTTTTAATACCTTCTTTTGGCCAAATTCTAAGACCTCATCACATGTATCCTTGACAGAAAAGGCAATCCTATTGCAGTGAGATCAGTGGAAAAAAAATCTACTCACCATAGACAAAGTTGAAATGTTTTCTATACTCATACGAAAGACCTTGCAGTGTGTTATAAGTAATTTGTCTGTTCAATAGGGACTGCATTTGTGATGTCATTCTCTGGTCTTGACCTCTGCGGTTATAAGCTCTTCTGTTTATTGGTGTGTAACTCTCTCTAACTTTATTCAAACCTGTTCACACCAGACTCTCTCTTGTTAGATTTGGCATGTGCCACTATACTTTTGAGTCTCTCTGAGGGAGTTTTCCTATTAATTACATGACAAAATTGGTTTACTCTCTCATCAAAGATTTTAATGCACTCAACTCATGATACTGTCAGAAGTTCATTCATTTCTATCTACTGTATAAGACGTGTTTCAGAAAAGTCTTAAAGGGATAGTTCACCCAATAATGAAAATTCTGTCACAGATATAACATTTTATCAATTGTTCTAATTCTATGAAAATAGGGAATTCCACACCACAACTATAATGATAATGACACAGAGTTGTAATCACTTTCAGAGTCTTTTTTTTTCTTTTCTAGCTGATCAATCATGACAATCCAACAACTTTAAAGAGCTTGAAAATTTAAAGCAGCAGTTACTGTGGACAATAATATAGTTATCGTTTTTGGTGTGAACGTTCCTTTACTTTGAAAAAATCATCTTGTTGAACCCCCTCAGATTCTTTAGCCAAGCTGATCTTAAATGCAACTTCCAAAAAAAGATTTATTTATTTGATAATCAGTTTGCATGATTCTTGTGGGTAAGAGTGTGTTTCTTAAATGCTGTGGCAGACATCACATATTCACAACTACATTTGGTAAGTTCAATCGAGTTCTCTTTTCACAGATCATTTGCTTTATATTGAAAACTCTGTCATCATCTACTGGCTCTCATGACACTTAAAACACAAAATAAGTCATTATCAAAATGCCAAATGCTGATCTCTTCCACACAGCTGTCCAGTCGCTATTTGCTATTTGGCTTGGTTCACTTAAAAGGGTCCCCAGCAAAGACCCAAAGAAAACTAGAATAACATGTCTTATGGCCCGTTCACACCAAGAACATTAACTATAAGGATAACTATAACTATTTTATCATCCACACCAACAAACAATAACAATAACGCTCTGTTTTTTTCTAAGGTTTGTCATCTGCAGCTTTAAATACTCAAGACCTTGGATTGATTCTGATTGGCTGTCAATGTTTTTACCAATCTTCAGCTGGAAAAAATCGTTCTAAAAGTGATTTCAATTATATTGTTTCTCTGTGCCATTATCATTGTAGTCATGGTGTGGATTTTGTTTTATAATTAGAATGATTTTTAGAACTATATCTTTATCATTATAGTTACTGTCCTTGGTGTGAATGGACCTTTAATCATGCAAAATTAAATAAGTTGCTTTAAAAAAGTTTTGAAGTGTCCCAGAACTTAAATAATAACTTGATTGAAATAATAATAATAATAATAAATTGCTACTTACACTTCGTACTTGTATGAATAATGTCTTGAGAGGGTTGATAGAGTAGCCTTTGACTGTTGTCATCTCCTTTTTTCTTGTTCCCTTGAGGTTTTCATAATGCCGTTGTCCTTGAAGTAACTGATAAAGTCTGTAAAGAAAGTTTGTTGCGTTTCCTGCTTGTGAACTTTGTCATTCGTTCAGACATCAATGGATCAGCAGGTATTCACCCTCCAGTGAGCTCCGTGTCTGTTCTGTGCTCTCTTTGACCCTTCTCACACAAGTTTCCTTGCATTTTATAGTTCGCATTTTTTTCCCTTATTCACTTGATTGACTCTAGCTACAATGTTCTAAACAGACACACAGAATGTCTGACTGTGAATATGTTGGATTGTTCGTGTGGCAGTGACTGATCTGCTTTATTTACACTACTATGTTTATTTTTTAATTTTTGTTCCTGATGGTATATGTGGATATGAAAAGTTGAGTGTTTTATAAAGATTTTATTTTGATGTTTATGCTGGTTCTTCACAGGATTTTAATGCAGGGCTGGCCATCGCTGCGGTGGACCTGACAGCTGCCTGTGTGAAACCGGTTGAAAGGAAAGGATTTGAGATCACAACACCTTTCAAATCCTTCTGGTAAACTTCTAAATTATTATATACTGTATTAGCATAAGCCCAGAAAGTAAGAAAATCTCTTATCGAAATAAAATATTAGCATAAATTGACCAGTAGGTGTTGCTTTAAACAGATTTCAGATGACCTTCAAACAGAGTTAAGCCTCTACCTGCGCTTCCTTTATATCATTTTATGCTTAAAAAAACATTAAAGTTTCACTCAAGGTTAGACTTGGAGGATTAAGTGTTCTTAGTGTAAATATAAATGTATTAAATGCCTTCAGAATATGAGTTCAAAGATGCTCTAAATTTCAAGTACAGTTTCTGATTTCATAATCATTTTCAAATTTCATATGGTTGTTTGGAAAATTACCCCCAAGAGAAATTACACAACAAAATTGTGCGGTATCATACAGTATATAGGCTTTTGTTTCAATGTTGTGGATGTCAATGTTCTGTATTTCTTTTTTCTTTTTTATATTGAACCATTAGCATAGCAATGTCAGATGATGTTGGAATCAACTATGAGCAATAGTTGAGTCTCTTGAGCGTATTTTGAAGAGGAGCGCTATTTTTGAATGAGCATTAACAGAGTTGCCTATGTAGACATTAAACAGCAAGGCAACTCACTATTGTTTAAAGCATAGTCATATTGTACCAGCAGTTTAAGTGTGGGATTGACCTATCCTGCCATTTAAAAACTTTTGTTGATCTGCTCTTCACAACTGGATTGTGTTGAAGTGCAATATAGGTGGATCAAATGAGATTTCAGAGAAACTTAGAAAAAGAGTTGTTGAAGCACATAAATCTGGAAAGAATTCTGAAAGGATGTTTTGAGTCCCTAAAGTCCAGAGTCAGGCAGTTTGCTCCTGGACGAAACTTTGCACCGCTTCTGCATTACCTTTGAGTGGGTATCCTGCAATCCAAGAGTTCAAGAACATGCTGAAGAGTCCTCAAACAACATAGAATGCATATAAAATGTGTTGATTGTAGAAAACAAAATGCTGCATTCACCCCAAAATCTCATTCTAAAATTAAGCTATATTGGAGGGTGTATAATATTATAAAGTTGCTTTTCTGCTTTCAGTGTGAATTCTAATACAGCAGATGATCTAAATATTGAGAAATATTCAGAAAATGTACTGCATTTGGGCTTTGTGTAAAGAAAATGCTAAGAAAATGGTTTGATGTTGAATATTAATAGTAATTATATGAATTGATAATATTCAGAAAGTTAAGAAATATTCATTTAATCTTCAGAATTTAGTTAGTGTTAATATTAATTTTAGTAATGTTTATAACTGATACCAGTTAATCTAAAACAAGTTGATGAAATGGAGAGAATAAAGTTTTTATTTGCATTTCTTTCAAAATATAGTAATTAAAAATATAATGATTCATTATTAATTATAATGAAATTATCATTCATTTAAAAGAAGGTATAAAAGGCAGAACCCCCAAACTATCAGTATCGTTATTGTATCGGCAGATATCACTCTAAATATTCTGCTATTGGTTAAGAAATTTAGTATCGGTGCATCTCTACCTAGAATGTATTCAGTGTTTAGAAAGTATTTATAAACTCTTCTCACAACTGGATCAGGACCTGAATTGTTTTAGCTGAACCCACAGTGTGCAAACTGAAACCTTTCTAATTACTGTTATAGTTCTCTTACATATCTCCTCCCAATATCTAGTTCAAGAGGTGAAACTTTTGCCTTGATTCATTAGAGTGTTTTTACTTAGTATAAGTGATCGCACCAACCAAAATAAAATATGGATTAAACAGTTGAAGTTTGCAAAAAGATTAGTGTCAAACCGTTGAAACTTTTTTGCCTGTGTATAATGAAATTGAGTGCTTGCATGTGGACAGTGTGAGATTTATTAAAGGCAGAGAAAATGCCGTCGATTTCTCCTTTTTGATCCTTTTTAGTGTACATTTTTTTTTTTTCAGAGTTTGTTGCCTGCTGTTATTTTCAAGCAGCCATTCTCTCATTATGACTGTCCTGCCGCTCTGATACTATCCATCTGAAGCACGCTCATTATTGATCTGTTTTTTTCTTCCTTTCTTGTTCTTTTTTTTTTCTTTATAAACATCAGCTCTGTTAAAACAGCTGTACAGTACAGGCATCGCTCACCTGTGACCCCACGCAAGCTGATGTTTCCAACAATGCAGCCATTTGCGGAGGCCTAATCGATTAGATGTTTTCGTGTTTGTTTTTTAATGATCCTTTTATGGCTGATGCAGTTCCCTGGCTAAAAAAAAAAAGACAACAATAACAACAACAAACAATGAAAAGCTATCGCTCTCTTTCTTTGGCTGGTGCGCACTGTTAAAGATTTTTCCTCTTTATGTTCTATCTTTGTTTTTGTGGACAGGACAGGATATTGATCTGTTTGTAGTTGCGCTCTAAACGTTGAGCGATGTGAGGCTGGCCGACTATTTAGTATTAGTTGTTGGCAAAATAATTGGAATTTTTCTCAGAAATGACATATCAAGGTCTCTGTGCTCATTTAAAATAATGGGCGCAGAGGGGGTCATAATGGAAATGGAAAGCAGATTCAGAGCTATTACTGGTTTTTACAATTAGGCTGCACTGTCTCATCACTGCCAATCATAATGCCGTAACGAACATTTAAAAAAGAGGTGTTTGCCATTGTTATTTGCCTGCTACTTGACCTGAGCCCAGTGGGACTCAAATTGTTGGGTTTTAGGTCAGGATGAAATTTAACAAGTATAACTTTGGATTTGTGACCAGTTTTAGGTTTGTTTGTTTTTTTAATAATAATACTATTATAAAAATAATTATTATAAATATTTTGTTTATTTTTTTTCCTCAAGTTTTACTTGTATAAGGCTGACACCATTATACTTATGAGTATAACAGCTCACTGTCCCTCCAGTGACTAACTTTGCTGGTGTCTTCCATATTCAAAGAACTACCGGTATGTAAAATGTTTGGAGTGATGTCAATCAGTGCAGAATTGTGACATAATCTAGATTTAGATTTCTGATATGAATTCTGAATTCTGATAAGACTCTTCAGACTGAGGTCGCATTGCAGAACATCAGACCTGTATCAGATTTAGGACCACATATGGAAGTGGCCCAAATCAGAATGGAAAAGATCAGATTCCATATGTTTTGTGCTGTTATAAAAAATCAGATCTGAATCACATATGAGCAAAAAAAAAACTGATTAGGGCCACTTTTGCCTGCAGTGTGAACGTAGCCATATACTGTATTCACTTGACACAAAAACCCTTTCTTTTGTTTTCCCTGATTGCCTTTAAAAAAAACTATGTACTGTAATACTGAATGTGTAATCAGTCTGATAAAGTGTTAGTAAGAGTTCTAAATCATTTGTGTTAGTTTCACAGTGGAGTCGGAGCGTGAGCGAGAGGAATGGACAGAGGCAGTTCAGGAGTCCATCGTAGAAACGTTGTGCAATTACGAGGTGCTGGAGAAGGTTTGGTTCAACAAGTCCAACAGGAAGTGTGCCGATTGTCAGGCCCCTGAGCCGGAATGGGCCTCCATCAACCTGTGTGTGGTCATCTGCAAGAATTGTGCAGGTGAGAAGCAATTGTGAACACAAAGAAAAGATTAAGTACAAACACAAGACTGGAACATGAAACACAATATCTTAACCAAACACATTGTCCTAAAGCATCAAGCAGTAAAAGTTCACTTGGGTTCTATTTCTACAGTATTGCACTGTGTATTCCCGCCCACTGTGAAATAGTCCTGCCCATTGTGAAAACTCATTAGTCTAAAATTTCACTCCATATACACTACTATTCAAAAGTTTGGGATCAGTGCAATTTTTTTTCAAAGAAATGAATAGTTTTATTCAGCAAAGACTAAATTGATCAAAAGTGACAGTAAATACTTTGATATCGTTACCAAAAAATTCAAATTTTCAAAAATGTTAAAAGTTGTTTTTGAAAATGCTGTTCTTTTGAAAATTTCTTTCAGTGCAAAATCAGCATATTAGAATGATTTCTGAAGGATTATTTTACAATGAAGACTGGAGTAATGATGCTGAAGTCATCATATGAATAAATTACAATTTATAATATATTAAAATAAAAAAGTTATTTTATTTTAAATTGTAATAATATTTCACAATATTACTGTTTTACAGTTTTTTGTAGCATAAGATATTTCTTTTCAAAAACATCAAAAATATTAATAATCTTACTGACCCCAGAATTTTGAACACTAGTTTAACTGGACATTAAATATTAAATATCTTCTCACTGGTTGTGACCAGACAACTTGCTTGTCAAACGTGTGATTAACAAAAACGGCATTGCATCATAGAAAATTATAAAACAACCACACACACACACACACACACACACACACACACACACGCACACACACACGCACACTCAAACACACACGGCTTCAAATCAATTAAAATCAGATCAAAGTATTTATATTTGCTCCTTACTTGTACTTCACAGGAACAGACAAAATGCTCTTCATAGCATCATTTTTCATATTTGCATTTTTTTTCCCTTAGTATAGTAAGGTACCACATACACGCGCATATATATATATATACACACATAGCTGCCTCTTGTTGCCTTAGCCACTGAATATATTTAATCTCGATCTTATTCTATCTCTCTGTTCCTCTGCTCTTTTTCCTGATATAATTGCCTTTACTTAGACTTTTCTGACCACCCTCCCACACCATAAATTAACACATTATTTCAGATATGTAGCCATTTAATGTTGCATTAGGTCACGATATTGGAGGAAACACTGGCTGAACAAGTGCAAATGGCTGCTAAATAAGCCATCGAGTGGGGAGACACTTTCCCTAAATGTGCACCACAGCCTTCATGGAATCTATGGCACAGACACTTTAATTAGCTGCGCTTCTGCCGCCGACAATTAGGCGAGCAAAAGTGTAATACTGGGAATATAACGAAAGGCTAACGATTAAATGAGAGCAAATTGTCTTCGATAGGAGACAGAGAGCGTGTGAAAGAGAGAGACAGGTGAACTGATTTCTCTTTCTCACGATCCATCTTCACATTTATAATACTTATCTAGCGTTCCTGCCTGTTTTTTTTTTTCTCATTCACTTCTGTCTTTTTTTCTTTCTTTTTTTACCCCGTCTCTCATCCTGTAACACACTCTGATATCAATCAATATCTCTGGCTGTGTGACATATATTCAGGTTTGTCTGTTTCTTTACACGTGTAATTGCAATAAGCTCTTTCAAACGAAGTCCTGATTGGAGACATTCCTCAAGTGAGGCTGCGGTAACCATAGAAACTCTCGGTATGCACAATTTCCAATCGTCCTTTTTTTTATTAGTTTCAAATAAAGTGACAATGAGAAATTTCCCCACCTTTCTGATGGTTTTTATTCTCTTTTGATGCTTTAAATAAGATTTTGTTGATGCAAACATTCCATGTCTTGGAAGTTTTCTTAGATGGCGCTATAAAACCCTCAGCGAATGCCCTTAATACGCATACATACACAGACACTGACACGTACACAAAGCATCTTTAGTCCCGTCGGCTCTCAGGGGCTCTAATGATCTTTGATGGCAAACTGGTACTCTAAAATGCTGCTAATTATGCCGGAAAATCACACACTCCATATTCAAATATGTGTTTCTCCCTGCCATGTTTAATTCATCTGTTTCTTGCATAAACAACAACTACGACAGAGCCTGGAGTTCAGTGAAATAAATGCGCAGACCAACAAACACAATTAATTACTTATGATTCATTAGCAATTAATGGCTTTTTCGCGCCTTTCATTTGCAATTATAGCTGTGGCAGGCTGGAGAAAAGAGTGCCAGGAAAGGATACGATGAAATTTATAATGAGCGTGACTCTGTATGTGTGTCGTATGAGTTGTTGCTTTATGCCATTTAGTATGAAGTAAAGCAGTATTTAAGTTTAAGCAGCACACTTTAGGTTAACAGGAAGTTTTAGCATCTGTATATGTGAATTTTACATACTGTAATTGAAGGGGCTTTAATTAAAGGGCTATAAAATGCACTTTCAGATCTTTATATTATGTTTCTGGAGGTTAGTTTATAAAGTAGCAAAGTTTTTTATAACATAAAAGTTCAAATATTTGTAAAAATGATAATTTTCCTTCCTCATTTTCACTCTCTGTCACAAACACTTAATTTCAAGGCATGTTACCTCTTTCAGAAACGCGAGTAAACGGTCATTGCTGTGATTGGCAAACTTCATAAAGATATTTTTGATGAAATCTGAGAGGTTTCTGAACCACACATAGGCAGCAACATCATTGCACCTTTCAAGGCCCAGAAAGGTAGTAAAGCCATTGTTAAAATAGTCCATGTCCAATAGTCAGTCTCCTATGCTATTGACGTAGTAAACGCAGTGCAGCACTTCCAGGTTCTATGTCAGAACGCTGGCTCAATATTGGCCAACGCTGAGCAGCACGATGCATACTTATGATGCTGACGCAGGAGCCGGCCAAATATGAGTTGGCGTTCTGATGTAGAACCCGGAAGTGCTGCACTGCGTTTACTACGTCAAAGTATGCCGACTGACAGGGAAAAGATGAAATTGTTGAATAAAGTCTTTATTTTTGCTCGTCACTTTATAACATTAAGGTTGAACCATTGCAGTCACATTGACTATATTAACGAAGTCTTTACTTCCTTTCTGGACCTCTAAAGGTGCAGTGACGTTGCTGCCTATGTGTGGTTTGCGTGAATTTTTCCCCCAAACCAGTTCAGCAGAAATCCCGCCCTGCAACCAATTTCATTGGGTGAGGTTACAGTGACGGATAGGTTTAGGGATCAGTGTTTGGTGTAGGCAATCATTACTGTGATTGACATGGCCAATGAAAGATTTAGAATCGGCTCCATGTGGCATCACGAATGGGTCGATTTCGAATCCTGGCATTTCATGGAAAGCAAAAACAGGGGAGTTAGCTTTGAGTATGCTTTTATTGTAGAGTAACCTCTTATATGTGTAAATATCAAGGTATTTTGATTTTCCATTTCATGACCCCTTTAACACTGCCTGTTTTAGATGTGAATAGTTCAGATCAGTGTCTGTTTCCAGGTCAGCATCGATCCCTGGGTCCTGGTATCTCGAAAGTCCGCAGTATGAAGCTAGACAGCAGCATATGGACCAACGAGCTCATTGAGGTACAGATCTTTCATGGCAGTTATTTATTACTGTGAAATATATTTTCCTCACATTCTGTTCTTCTCTTTAGCTGTTTTTAGAGGTTGGGAATAAAAATTCCAACAGCTTCTGGGCAGCAAATATCCCCCCAGAGGATGAGCTTTGCAAACAGTCATCGACGGAGCAGCGTGCATCCTTTATTCGCAGGAAGTACAAAAAGAGGAAGTACAAGAAAGTTCTTGAAGGTCTAAACACTCAGGAGGAACTCAACAAGGTTTGTGTGAGAGAGTCTGTGCACTAACGTTGGCCCTTTGACTTAGTGTTGTTTTTTTCTACCTCATTAAAAGACCCATTAGGCCTGGAGATGTTGGTGTGTGCGTGTGTACATCTGTTGTTGCTCTGGTTCACCTGGTAGCCCAGTTGTAAATTAGGGTTACCATGGTAACTGGCTCTCACCAATTTTCAGAACAGGTTGCCAGGGTTATGTTAACCATGTTAAGATTCTACTTATAATAAAACTTGCAACTATAATGCAAGTACTTAAAATTACAGTCGGAAAACAAACATTTTTGACAAAAGCACGTTAAAGAAATTGAACAAATGATAATGAATGTGTTATGAGTTAACAGGATTTCCTGTGCATAATTCATCATTATGCTGTATTTGTGTGTGTGTGTTTATTGTTCCTACTGAGTTTGCCCGCATTACTCTTTCCTAAGCCAAAAGATGCTGTTTTTCCTCACCGTCAGCAGTAACACAGATCAAGCCTGCTTTTGTTTTCCCGGAGAGGGGGGCAAAAGAGGGGGAACGAGAAGGGGAGAGTGGATTGGAACTGTGGATTAGGCGTATGTGAGATGAGAGCAGCACTGGGGAGTTTTCAGGGGTTCTTCTGAAAAAGTTATATGATTGCGTGTGTGTCAGAGAGAGACAAAGAGAGTGAGAGGAAGATAAAGAAAATAGTGAAGGTACATACAGAGGTGAGATTAGATTATAAATGGATGGTTACATCTGGGACAGACACAAACAAAATGTTCCAGAAAAATCCTCCCTGTTCTCAAAGTTTTTGTTTAAGCCCTGATGTGATATATATGTCTTTAAATTTTCATTTGAGTTCTTCTCTGATACTTTCATTCAGCCTGAAGTTTCAAGCAGTAGTCAACCTGGTAGGCAGTGGTTTTGAGTTCATGAGATATTGCAACAATTCAAAAGAAGTTCTTTGTGGGTCGGGTTTGACCTAGAAAACAGTAAAACCTGAATCACCTACACTGACTACGTTTACATGTGCACCAATAATGCGATTATTTCCAATAATCAGAGTAAGGATGTTTACATGACATAATCAAACCTCTTCACTCCCGTTTACTTGCAATTTTCATTATTCTTATTATTCGCTAAGAAGTGTGGTTATTTTTACCGCCATTATACAAATGATGAACTCATATACAGTAGGCATGTTACTGGCCACTGTTTTAATCTACTTGCATCAAATGCAAAACACATTTGACTTTTTCGAAGGTTATTCAGTGCCGTGATGAACATCACAATGCTGCTGTAACTGGGTTTGCCTATGCTGCATTTCTTTGTCTCTGGATGTTGATATGGAGAAGAGAATGCGCAGCGAGTTGTGTTGACAGAGTTTGGCGATTTGGAGTGGAGGGAAAACTTCAGAATAATGTCACAGAGTTCATTCATGAAGTTGTGTGAACGACACACCGCATTCATGTACATCCGAGCACATTGGTCACATTACATTTTTATTTTTTTTTTATCCCATATTTTACCAGGAATAATCCCATTGAGATAAGAATCTCTTCTACCAGGGAGTCCTGGCCAAAATGGCAGCACACAAAGTTTCACATAAAAAATATTTCAAGACAAACAATCCAGCACTCAAAACTAACAAAATATATAAATATGAAGTAAAACAAGAACATGATTCTTTCAAATAAGACACCAAAAGGTTTTTAAAAATATTTAAAGATGGGAGCACGTCTAGCATCAAAATACTCTGCATTTCATTCCATAATCTAGGCGCATAACAAGAAAAGGCAGTTTTACCAAACTCGGAGTATGATCTAAGCACAGTTAAAAGTAATTTAAAAGACGATCTAGTTTTATAACTACCAGAACAATAAGATAAGAGACTACAGATATACAAAGGCAGTTTACCTATTAGAGCTTTGGCAATAAACATCAACATATGCATTTTTCTCCTCTGATACAAGGAGGGCCAGCCAACCAAATCAAACAAAGTGCAATGATGGGTACGTGTAGGAGCATTAGTCACAAATCGTATTGCAGCATGGTATATACAATCAAATTTTTTTAGTGTAGATACTTTAGCATGCATATAAATCACATCACCATAGTCCAGCACAGAAAGAAAACAACTTTGAATAATTCTCTTTTTTGCTTCAAAAGGAAGACATTTCTTTAAACGAAAAAGAAACCTCAATTTGGGTCTGAGTTTTTTTGAAAGATTTTCAATATGAATATTAAAACCCAACCTTTCATCAAGCCAGGTATTTATAGGTATTCACTCTTTCTACACAGTTCCCTTCCAAAGTTAAAATGGGTGTAATCACAAGTTTGTTACGAGAGCGAGTAAACAGCATATATTTAGTTTTCTTAATATTTAAAACCAATTTTAAATTTAACAATGAAGATTGCAAATCCTGGAAGGAATCTTGTAATAGCTCTACGGCTTTTTTCATGGACTGTGCAGCCGTATAAATAATTGTATCATCAGCATATAAATGCAGTTTAGCTGTAGTTATCTCATGACCTAAATCATTTATATAAATTGAGAATAAAATTGGTGCTAAAATTGATCCCTGAGGAACACCTTTCTTAATTTCTAGTTTTTTTGAAGTGAAATTTTCAACTGAGACACACTGCGTTCTTTCAGATGAATAATTTTAAAACCAATTTATACTAATTTTACTAAAACCTAAGCAGCTGAGCCTGTTTAATAGAATTTTGTGATCTACAGAATCAAAAGCTTTAGCAAGATCAACAAATAAAGCAGCACAGTGATTTTTATTATCCAAAGAAGTAATAATATCATTTGTGACGAGTGTTGCCGCTGTTACAGTACTATGGGCTGACCTAAAACCTGATTGAAACTCATTTAAAATATTAAGTTTCTGTTAAAAACTGTTTAATCTGATCATTTACAAGAGACTCAAAAACTTTTGCCATAACTGATAACCTTGAAATAGGACGATAGTTATCTAATTCATAGGGGCCACCCCCTTTTAACAAAGGAAGAACCATGGCTGATTTCCATGCATAAGGATTTACATTTGAATTTAAACTTAAATTAAAAACAGAAGTAATAGGTTCTGCTATAAAATAGGTTTTGCTATTAAAAAATAAGGTTCTATATTATCAGGCCCTGTTGCCTTTTTACAATCTAAATTTAGTAGGGCTTTATGAACTTGTGCTACTAAAACAGGATTAAATGTAAAAAGCTGAGTGGAGCGGTATGTTTCAGCTTCAACATTCCCTTTTCTTATACCGTTCGTTAAATGACTAGGATCAAGGGCTGAACCTGCAGCAATGAAATAATTATTAATAACCTCAACAATATTTTCTTTCCCTTTTATAATTTTTTTTCTTTACTTTTAAATAATCAGGTAAACTCATAGAGGGTTTTAGACCAGAAACTGATTTGAACAACTTCCAACATTTAGAGGGATCATTCAAATTTTCATTTAACGCATTTAAATAATAATCACATTTAGATTTTTTTTTACCAATTTTGTACTATTATTTCTTAGTGTCCTGTAATGTACCCAGTCCAGATGGTTATTTGTTTTCTTTGCTTTAACCCATGCAGCATCACGTTCTTTGATGCGTGAGTAAACCAGGGGTTATCTCTCCCTCTTACTCTAAATGTTTTAAAAGGAGCATGTTTGTCACATATACTTAAAAAAAGTACATTTAAAATACTCCCATGCTAAATCAACATCAGGTATCAATGAAACAACATGTAAATCACTATCATAAATATCTTGTAAAAAAGCTTGCTCGTTAAAACGTTTAAAATGACGTCTTAAAATAATACGTGGTTTACTTTTCGAGTCCTACAATTTCTCACACATACTATAACACAATGGTCACTTACATCATTACAGAAAACTCCAGATGCAGAAAATCTATGAGAAGCATTAGTTAAAATAACATCAATTAATGAAGATTTGTTTGGGTCTTTTTGATTTAACCGTGTTGGAGAGTTTATCAATTGCTCCAAACAAAGAGAGCCACGAATATCCTTGAATGGATCGGACAATTTTGATGATGTGTCCCAGTTTAAGTCCCCAAGTAAAATCAATTCGGAGTTAGTCCAGTTATGAAGAAGATCAGTAAGTGAAGTGATATAGCTTCACTTGATGCTGACGGTGGACGATAACATCCAATGACGATGATGTCATGACCATTTGAAAAATGTAGTTTGATTGCCACCAATTCAAAGAAATTTGGCTTACTAACAGAGTACAAACAGGTGCAGTTCCACTTTGACTTAACATAAACTGCAACTCCACCACCTTTTTTTGTGCGATCTGATCTAAAGACATTATATCCCTCGATGTGTATCATGGAATTTGTAATGGATTTATTTAACCATGTCTCAGAGAGAACCATAATGCCAGAGTTCGTTGATTCCGCCCATATTCTTATGAAGTCCATTTTACTTACCAGACTACGAACGTTAAGGTGGAAGAAGCGCAAACCATCACTAGAATTAAACTCATCAGGAGTTTGAAGCTGCACCCGCTCTGGGCCTGGATTAGGGTGGATATTACCCGAAATTAAAAGCAGAAGAACAACAAACCAGTTTTTTCTCACAGAGAAAAATCCACTAAATTAAAATCCACAGTCCATTAAAAGTCCATTAAAATCCATTAAGTCCATTAAAATCCACAGTAGCAGGCAATTGAGCAGGCAAACGAGTATGGAATACGTCTTCATTTTAACAATAGTCTTAAGCAGTCATAAAACAGATCTTAAGATTGTCGAAAAAAATAAAATAGAATGCTGGACAAAACAAAACAAAGAGATTCCAATACACACACACTACATGTGAGCCGCCATCTTGGATTATGCCGCCATCTAGGGTATGCTTGTTTCTTGCGATTTAAAATGGGCGTACGTATGCCACATAGTTTAATGAGAGTGTGGTTACTACGATTATGAGCTTTATCGTATTAGTTTGATCAAAGTATTGCATTTACAGTACATGAGGTAAAGATTAATCGCAATATTTCCAAAATCCCGTTACAGTTGCATTATGAGGGTGCATGTAAACGCACTCATTGGGACCAGCCAAAGTTAAATGCCTTAATAAGCATTTTATTAATGTCTTAATGAATATGTTAAATGCAGAAAGGTTTTGTGTGAGGGTCAGATTTAACAGATGGAAAATATAATTTGTTCAGTATGATAGAAGTCCCCACCATGATAGAAAACAAATGGACGTTTATGTGTGCACACATGCAGCTGTGAGCTTTATACAGCAGCTGTATATACTACACCAATTAGATTAAGTGACTTCCAGTGGAAGTCTCTTTAGCAAATGTGACCTAGAGAACATGTAAGGGACTAAGGAACACCCTTGAGGTGTATGTCATTGGAAGAACATTTTAAGGTCACCCAGACAGAATAAAAGGGAACTGGTGATATGTTTTTTTTTGTAATTTGTAAAGTCACGTTAAACAATGTAAAATAAATGAAAGTTACAATAAGATGAATTTTATATATTTATAAATTTGTATTTATTCTATATTACAAATCAAGTAAATGAGTGATGCTGATCATGTGACTATTTGGACACTTTTTCAGTTAATCTTTTCACTCACATTGTTATGCTAATAACATACATTACCGATGGCAAAGCTGAATTTTCAGTAGCCATTTCTCCAGTTTTCAGTGTCACATGATCTTTCATTCTAATATGCAAATTTGATGCTCAAGAAACATTTCTTAATATTATCAATGTTGAAAGCAGTTGCTGCATAAATTCTTTGATCAATAGAAAGTTCACATCATTTATTTGAAATATAATTTTTTGTGACAATATAAAAGATAATTTAATGCATCCTTACATAAAATAATTTTCGCCAGTTTTCTAAGATGTTTGGATTCCACTGTACTTGGTAGCGGCAGGTATCGGCATTGGAGTACGTGTGTATGTGTGTGGTTTACTGTCTCAGTGTCCTTGTTCTCCAGCGGATCTAGCTTGTTTGAGGGGGATCGATAGCTTGGCTAGATCAGACTGTTTTAGATGAAAGCAGTGTTCGACTGAATTACTCCTGCCAACTCTCTCTCTCTCTCTCTTGCTCTCTCAGAGACACACACTATTGTATTTATTGACTCTTTCTCCCTCCATCTCTTTTTAATTGGACTGACTGCATTTGTTCTTTGGATGCCCCGTTTCCTGTCAATGTCAGTGTTATTCCATACCAGGATTCCAAGTAAAGCTGCACACAACAAATGTTTGTTTCTCATAGCCGCAAAGGAGCGATACTTTTGACAATGTTATTAGTTAATTCATCATAAGCTGTCAGTTTCAGTGTATTCTTTGTGTGCCCGAAAGTGCTGCTGTGCTCTGCCTATCACTGATGCTCAGTTGTGATTTGTTCCCCTACCCTCTGTGTGTGTGTGTGTGTGTGAAGGCCCTGTGTGCTGCAGTGGTTCACCCTGACGTCCTGCAGACCATGGCCCTTGTTTTCAGTGGGGCAGATGTGATGTGTGCGACGGGCGACCCTGAGCACTCAACAGCATATCTACTGGCTCAGAAAGCAGGCCAGAGGCTACAGATGGAGTTCCTCTACCACAACAAGCTCTCAGGTGTGTGTCGCTTTATCATGAGATGTTCAGAGCACTGTCCTTTGCAAAATCCTGTGAAATATGTGCCTCCACACATACACTTCTGTTCAAAAGTTTGGGGTCTGTAAGATTTTTTAAAAAGAAATTAATAGTTTTATTCAGCAAGGACACATTAAATTCACAAAAAATAACCGTAAAAACATGTATGTCAAACTCAAAAAATGTATCACAGTTTACACAAAAATATTAGGTTGCACTGTTTTCAACATTGATTAATAAGAAAGGCTTCTTGAGCATCAAATCACCATATTACAATGATTTCTGAAGGATCATGTGACACTGAAGACTGGAGTAATGATGCTGAAAATTCAGCTTTGTCATCATAGGAATAAATTATATTTTTGAATATATTAAAATAGAAAATGATTATTTTGAATTGTAATAATATTTCACAATATTACTGTTTTTACTGTAATTTTGATCTAATAAAAATGCAGCATTGATGATCATAAGAGACTTCTTTCAAAAACATTAAAAAAATCTTACCAACCCCAATATTATGAAATGGTAGTGCACTGAATAGTAAGACTCAAATTAGTAAACTGGTCACTTTTTTTTTTACACTATGTAGTCACCTGACTACATAGTGTAGACATTATCTCGCAAAGTAAACCGTAAGGGTTTTCGATTGAAAACGGGCTGAAGCTGGAGCAGCAGTGAACATGTTATCAAATATGCATGAATGGATTGGTGTGTGTAAAACCTTTATTGACGTAATGTACAGACATACACTACTGTTCAGAAGTTTGTGGTCCACAAGATTTTTTTTAATGCTTTTTATGCTTAAGAAACATTTCATGTCAATATCAATGTAGAAAACAGTTGTGCTGCTGAATATTTTTGTGGAAACTGTGATTTTGTGGAAACTTTTTTTTTTTTTTAGGATTCTGTAATGAATAGAAAGTTTAAAAGAACAGCATTTATTTTTGTAACATTATAAATGTCCTTATTTGTTACTTCAATTTAATGCATCCCTGCTGAATAAAAGTATAATTTGAAGTGAATTAAAATCTTGCGGACCCCAAACTTTTAAACAGTAGTGTAGATCATAAATAACATTGTACTTTAATGCAAAGTTTTATTGGTGTCCTGCTTTGCATTTTAATACACACTCTTTGTACTGACTGGTGAATTCTATCTGGCACTCCATCAAATTTTCATCACAATTGGCATTTCACACAGGCTAATTGAGGACTTTAACACACACACACATCCCTACCTCAAGACGACATTGCCCCTGAAAGTGTCTATAATTAGCTGTAGATAGTGTGTGTCATTACATTGCTCATTTGGGGCCTTTACAGGAAGTGTGCCAACGATCCTAATTAAGCAATCCTCCAATCAGCACAGCCACAAATGTTTTACAGTGTTCTGCCAATGTTTTGTTAAGCTTACAAACATCGTAACAGCAGCAGGACAACATTTGTGTAACCTCTAAATCTGTGCAGAGATGTGGCCTCATTAACTTAATGGCTTGTAAATGTGATTCTCAGTCGGATAATTCAGTCATCGTCTTGCGCACATGCACACACATTCAACTTGCAACAAGTTCTATTATTTTTCTCGGATTACTACGCCCCAATGGAAAAATACACATTCACAAACATTTGAACATATTACTTATGCAGGTTTTCTATTTGCATGTTTGAGGCATGTGTGCAGAGATCGCCAAATTAGACTTTCCTTCATCCTATCTTATTATAACTTTTAATCCTTCTCGTTCTAACAGAGAAGTATCAGTAGCTGGAGGGAAGAGATGATTGGATAGAAAGATCCCTCAATTAAAAGGCTTTTCAATTAAAGTTATTTTAACTTTTTCCATGTTGGCGACTGGAAGTGCATGATAAAATCTTGTCGGTACTGCTGGCCTTCCCGAAGAAAATTGAACCTGAGCATAGTGGCTAATTGAATCAGAACGTGATAAGGTAGTAGGCGGAAAAAGGGGTAAAAATTGAAAGAGGCAAATAGGGAGAGCAGACGAAGAGGTAGAGAGGAGAAAGGAAGCAGTCAAATCTTCTAACCTTGAGCTTTAATGTATGGATGGAAGTTTTACAAGCCCTATAAACAAATAACCTTGGAAAATGAGAAAGAAATATATGAAAATGGATGAAATTTAGCTGTTAAAAGCTGTTTGACACCTTGAATAAAGACTGACTGGTTATCAAGACGCTTCTGAGGTAAATAGTTTTTAAAAACTTTGAATTTCACTTGAAAGAAGCAGGAATAGGGAGCTGGGTTTGCATATAATGCGACTGATCTCCATATAAACAGCATTTCTCGTCCTCGCCACATTATAGGATTATTCCTAATCAGCTGTTCTTCTTTTTTCTTTTTAATCTCTCTGTTTTTTCCCCCTCCTTTCTCTCTCTATAGATTTTCCTAAGCTGGAAGGAGTATTTGACAGCAGTTTTCCAGCTGATGTTCCTTCTTTTATGGATGGATTTCTGTACTGCTCTATGAATGCCGGCAAGGCCACTCTGGATAGAAAAGGAAGACCTGGTGAGTCTGTCCGTCCTTGCATTCGTCCATCCAAATGCCCACCTCATTTATTCATTCTTCCAAGTAATTATGAATATTCATCTGCACTTCTTGTTTATCCTCACTCATGGCTGGAAATGGTTGCACCATATTTGTGCAATAGTACTGTCACCCCTACACTCGAATACACCATCATTCTTACACTAAATCCCCTCCAAAGATGTTATTCTTTCAAGTATGTTTCCCCATCGTATCTCTGGCACCCATTGTGCTCACGTTGTTCTCCTCCAAACATCTGGAGAGGGCCGCTGGTGGTTAGACAGAAGTTCTCTCTAGGGACGGGGCCAGTAAAGGGCCCTACATTAAGCTGGACTCTTGGTGGAGTAACACAAGCATCTGGAGCACATGTTGCACTGTAGGAGCTTGTTTTTTTTTTTTCTTTCTTCTCCTTTTTTTTTTTTTTTTCAGCTCGTCTCTATCTTGTATCCCGAGGGACATCTGTCTCAAGCTGTGGTAGCCCGCTTTGGTCCTCTGCCTGTTTTCCCTGATACCACAGTGTGTGTGCGTGTGTGTTTATGAGCACTGGAAATAAGCAAGCTGTGTTTTAGAATTACACTCTGATAGTTGAAAATGGTTTAATGCAGTTCTAAGTATCTTAAAAGTAAATGTGATGACTGTTTGAAAGTTTAAAGAACGTCTGTTATGATAATAAACAGATGCCGCATTACTCTTTGCACAAAAGAAACTTTAGCAAAGTGGATGAGAATCTGAAAACTTACCAAATTGCCAGTTGCGCAGTGACAACTTTTTAATATTTTATTTTTCTTCTTTTTTTGGAGAAATGTCTTATATAAACCATATTAGCTTAAAATGTATAGATAAAATTCATCCCCTTGTGAAAAAAGAAGTGCACTTAATTGTACTGAATATAGTGTATTGTTCTTGAAATATTAAAATATTTTTTTAAATTGTACTTGCAGACAATATAATATTAATGACATAAGGTGCGTCCTAATTCGCATACTTATGCACTATTCTATGACGTTTTTTTACAAATAGTGCAAGTAGTGTGTTCACACAGAAAATTCCAAAAAGAAAAAGTGCACTTTAAATACCCGGATGATGCACTAAATTAACGGAAAAAACGAAGTGTGGAATGTTAGACACTTCATGCACTCAACTGTCGCAGCTTTAATTACGTAGCGGAGGGGGAGGGGATATCGGACTCCGTTGTTAAAATATAAAATAACCTTAGACAATTCATGCACTACATGGATGAGTATATAGTGCATAAGTACATAGTGTATAAGTGCATAGTGTATAGTGCGTCATTTGGGACACAACTATACACTTACACTGTTGTAAGTGTATGTAATTAATTTCTTGTAAGTTTATGTCTTAATCACTTAATCAAGTGTATGTCTGTCACTAAAACAAATTCCTAGTATGTGTAAACATACCTGGCAATAAAGCTCTTTCTGATTCTGATTCTGATGTCTTGACACACTCAAGTACACATTTGATAAAGTGCACTTTGAACTTTAAAGTAAAACTTTTAATTTGACATTACTACATTTGAAATCACTGTTTAAATAATATTTTTTTGTGCTTTAAAGAAGTAGACTTATTTTGATGTGTTGACTAACATACTAAAGCACATGTAAAGTACTTTATATATGTAAGCAATAAGGTACGAGAGGCTGTGCTGTATCGTGAATAAGTCACGGCTGAAGGGCGTTGTTAGCCTCGAGTACCTTATTGCTTTTATAAAACGATTACCACACAATACAAATATTAAAGCCAAAAATATGTATCAATGCAACTGTCATGAAGTAAACTCTTACTAAAAGACTTCCTTCCGCTTGAAAAAATTGTCCCTGACCGTGAACAGCAACAGAAGTTACATTATTATGCCATTAGATGGCGCAAAGACTGTCTTTATGAGTGTGTCAGTCAGTAGCAAAGACTTTTACATTGAAAAGACTGAATTGTTGTGAACACGGAACAAGACGCAACTGACAAATGCTTTGACTAGCGCTGTCAGTCACAGGAAAACCCCTTAACTGTTAAAAGGACAAGATAATACATTGGACATTTAAACAGGTTTTTTATCAAAAACATAGGGTTGACCTGAAGGAAAATGCTAAATCTGAATGCAGGTAATAAACTCGCTCACTCGATCTTTTCCTCACAACACTCTTTTACATAATACAGTAAGCTTCAATGAACAATATCAATGAGAACAGACATATGTTTATGTTGCTAAGAGTGGTTGCTAAGGGTATTGTTTAGTGATACACAGAACCGTTGGGTGAAGCGGTCATAAGAATCAAGGACAGGAACTAACCGTTTTATAAATATATATAATTACTTGTGTGTTAATAATTACTAGTAATTATTAATGTGTTTATTACATTTAAAGTTAGTATATTTTGAATGTATTAAATTACAACATCATTACAAATGTATAATTATATTTAAATACATGACATACAAGTTTAAGTTTATTCAATTTGACATTAAAGTTTATTTTACCATAAATGCTGGTCAGTACTTTAAGCAGCATACTTTAACCATATTTCAAAGACAATATAAGTAATTATCAAATTAAAAATAGAGATAATTTAAAGGTACAGTAATTGAATTTTGAGAAACGCTGTTGAAAATTTAAATGAACACCTAAACAAACAATTTTTTGAATATTTGCTGTCTGTTTGTGTGTTTTAAAAAAATGTTTGTACATAGTCCTGGCTGTGTAAATAGGAGAAAAAACAAACTGGATTGAACTGATTCACGGAGCACCTCTAATATGAATTTAATCTATAATTAACATGCAGTTAAGTGTCTGAAAACATTACATACAGTTTGCGCTTATATTCTTTTAAGTATATTATTTCTGTAATAACTCTTAATTTCTGTACTCTTTAAAACAGTACTTTTACTTCTCAGGGTTGTTTATAGACACACACACAAAAAAAAGTTTTTCAGTGTGGTATTACTTTTTAGTGTGATATTACTTTTCAAACAATTTTCGCCTGGGAAATGATAAATCAATGGACTGGCCAGTTATCAACCACCTAGTACCACCAACTAGCAACTACATCTCTACATTCTCAACTCTCAGATCACCTTAGCAACTGCATAACAATGCAACACGCTAGCTCTTCAGACTCTTCAGAAAAACATCTCACTTATCTTCACAAAAATATAAAGATCTTTTAATTTTGGTCTGCTTAGAAACAGATAGTTTCTAATAGTTTTTTTTAATTAGTTTTTGTGTCTGATTTCTGCTGATTTAGAGAGTCATTGGTTTGCTGCTCTCACCTTTTATTGTTTACTGGTTTTGTTCTCTTAAGGCAACATTGTATAAAATAGTCTTACATGCCTCTATAAAAGAATTGTAATATCACAGCCAAAAATACCTTGTTATTTCATTTATTATATATGTATAAACAGTATGGTGTCATAATAGTAGTCTCTTCTGAAATATTCAAAGGTACTACTTAAACAGTGCATTTGAACTTGTTTAATCAACTGGAAAATGTTGCTTGTGCCACTCCAAAAAAGGAGTATTTTTTTTCAAAGCTGTTTCTCTGAGGTTTCCTTAAAACCTTTCACGCTAATGGTCTAAAACGCTCTATATAAAACCTAATGTCAATAATTTATGGTTTTGTCCTGCGGATTTTAATAAAAGCACGGTCTGCTAGATTCGATGCTGTCCGGTTGTTGCACTGACTTCACTTTTAAGTCGTAGCAACATGTTTGTGTGCACATTTATCATAACAGAAGCAGATACTACATGCTACTAACAAAAAGTAGCCAACTACACTGAGCCTACTTAATTTTTTAAATAACTAACTATGTAATGATTTGTATTTATAATTTAATCTGAGCTGTATTTTTCTGGCACACTGAGATACTGTGAGAAAAATACTTTAAAAAAGGCTATTAAAAATGTAGAGTTAGTAGCGTTGCTGCTTTTAGTTCCCTAGCACTCAGTGTAACGCATGATCAGAAAACACACATCAAAACCTCTGAATTCTGATTATAACGTCAATGTTTCAAATGTTGCTTCAGTGTTTCAAACATTCAATGTTCACAACATTTCATTGTGTTCATCTCTCTTCTCTGTTTCTGTCCGTAGCAGTGTACTGTTTCTGTTCTCGTGTATTTACAGAGGTATAAAATTTTTTTTTACCCAATCATGTCACTTTTTCTTCTCCTGTATCTCTTACACTACTGAAGCTCTCTAAATTATCCTCAAATCTCCAACACAAAGATTCCAGACAAAGGCACATATCTCCCATTTATTTGGCACTGACATTTTAAAAACAAGGGTCTTACAATTAATTTAGAATCAGAATTGCAGTATTCAGAATTGAATTAAGAATTGAATTACACATTAACAATAAAATAACAATCAAAGATGATTGTTGAATAAATAATGTAAATTGGAGGGAGTTTGTCATCTGACCAATCTTAAGGATTTGTGAGATATCATTAACTTAAAGTGAAGTGAAAAGTGAAGTGACATGTGGCCAAGTATGGTGACCCATACTCAGAATTTGTGCTCTGCATTTAACCCATCCAAGTGCACACACACACCGTGAACACACACCCGGAGCAGTGGGCAGCCATTGCTGCGGCGCCCGGGGAGCAGTTGGGGGTACGGTGCCTTGCTCAAGGGTCTCACCTCAGTCATGGTATTGAGGGTGGGGAGAGCGCTGGACATTCACTCCCCTCACCGACAATCCCTGCCGGACCTGAGACTCGAACCCATGACCTTTGGGTTACAAGTCCGACTCTCTATCCATTAGGCCACGACTGCCCACGACTAAGGTTTAACTTGTAGAGCCTCTTCTGTATTATTAATACAAGGAAGACTCAAGTGTAATAAAATAAATTTTATTAACAAAAAGATAAACAAGAGTAAGTCAACACAACTAATAAATGAATACCATGAATGATAAAGGAATAAAGTGCATACAACACATAAAATACAAGTTATTAAGTTGGGCGTGCATGGCAGAGTTACGTTATCTGTTGTTTCTCTGAAACTAATAAGGTGAAGAACCTTATTTTTCATCAAACAAATCAATGAAGGATTGTTCATTAACAAGCATCAGCTATATTCTACTGTACATTAGAAAATCATATACTGATAATATACAAAATGCCAAGGTTTCTGGAAAGAGGTTTTTTTTATTTTTTTTTGCGCACAAAGAGTATTCTCGTTGCTTCATAATATTAAGGTTGAACCACTGTAGTCACGTCGATGGTTTTAACGATGCCTTTACTACCTTTCTGGACCTCAAAAGGTGCAATGTCGTTGCTGCCTATGTGTGGATCAGATACCTTCGGATTTCATCAAAAATATATTTTTCTGTCTCACCTTTGCAGGCTGGAGACTCAGCGTATCTGTTATGGGAGTCTCAGAACCTGTTGATCTGTTTCTGTCTGAGACTCAGAACATGGGTGTATCTGTTAATGTCTCACTGTATGATCCGGAGACTAAGAACAAGGAGTGTCTGTTGTGGCCCACCCTTCTTTCCCCTGTAGAACTAATTTGCATGAAGCACATGGAAGTCTGTAAAGTGTCTTTAAAGTTTTACCAATGCATTTCTCACTTTCCAAACCACCACCAGAATACCTTTGGCAATGTTTTGAAGAGATAGTCCGAACAAGATGGGAAAATATTGAACTGTCATGATATGCATTAATTTTTACATTAACAGCTGAATTTGTGTAAGATGTTGCACTACAAATAGCTGTCACTGAGAATAATTATTTCTCTAAATAAGTATGAAATGGATGTGTGTAGTTTGCACCAGTTTTAAGGTTTCCAAACATAGTTATGAATGGACTGGATAGATCATTGTGGCCTCCCTTTGTTTCAGCCACTGCTCTTGCATCCAAAAAGAATCCAGAATTTCTCTCTCTCTCTCTCTCTTTTAAAATGGAGCCAAAAAACATGTATCATGCTGGAAAACCTTAAACAGAACTCCTAAATTATCTATTCTTGTTGCGTTGGATGAAATTTGAATTTCAGTTCAGTAAATTCATCTTCCTTGCATTTCAGTTCCTTTCCACACCCTATGGGGTGTCGCCAATTCAATTCAGATTCACAATCTTGAATTGAAAGCACATTCTTAAATTCTGAATTTTGCCCAACCCTGATGTGTGTGCGTGTTGTGATAGAGTGTGTTTTTGTGTGTGTGTTCACTGAGTTTCCGATGACACCCGCAGAGGAAGCGTGCTTTTAGGGGAAGAGGAGAAAACAACCACATCTGCCCCTTTATAAATCATGCAGCGGTATTCCTCAGTGTGTGCGTGTACTTGTGAAACGCCCCATCCTCTAAAGGGTATAATGCGTCTAAAACAAGCTCCCATTGCCTGTCGCTGCTGGTAGCTGTGTGTCTCAGAGCTGGGGCAACTTCTCAATCGAGGCTTATTCATTTCTTTCATCTGGATCAATGTTGTGACCCTTTCATAGCAAACAATGTCCATCTGCAAATGAAAGAAGTACCCCATGAGGTTTCCGCCTGTGTAAATGATAAAACAAGATTATTTCCAGGCTTGTCTATTGATGACAAATCATCTGAACTGTGCTATACTTGGCTCCAGACACTGAATTCACATGAATATTAGTTACTTTACTCACATTATAAATAAATGCTCACAATGATTTGACCTTTAGATTTTCTTTCTGATACCTCTCAACAGTTTTACACTAAGGTTTGTTTCACACTGCACGTAAAAGCATCGCACATTTATTAGCGGATTACAGTATTCACTTTGCGTAGTAGAAGTGTTTGTACCCGTTTCGGTGCCGAGCCTTTCTTTTTTCGGCTCATAATTCAGTTGAGAAAATGCAATTTAAATCTATTTATCAGAACAATATTTCCAATATAGTTGTATTTGAGGCAATTTGAAATTCTTCAGTAAACTACTTACCTGTTGTTTGAAGACTTTTAAGACATTTGTTGGGTTTGATGCACAGTGACAGCAGTTTTTCATATCAGTAAAAATGTCTGAATATCCATCTGATTTATTTGTTTATAGCTCTAGTTTGGGGTTTAGTGTCATTCTGTGTAGATTAATTACCATCTGGTTGTGAATGTGATCCCGCTCCTCATGTTACATTTGTCCTTATGTTTGTAATAAATCTCAATGGCCATCTCCTGATTACAGTACAATAGCACAGAAATCACTTCAGAAATCACTTTACTTTCAGTATAGAGCAGGTTACGCAACAGAAACACATTGTGAACGCACAATATGGGCCTGCTGTTGTAGTTGGATTGTCGCTTCCCTTATGTGTGTGGTTTGAAATGGGCCTAATTTTATATAGTTTGTTTAGTATCAACTTGTTTTTTCTAGTGCCTAATTATTATGGAATTCGACAAAGTTGAGATATTGTCACATTTAGCCTGTGTTGTAGTTGGACTTTTGAATTAGGTCTGTTCCCAGTTCATTTTCCTTTGTCTTTGTTCATAAGTTGCCATAGTTTTTGATTTTCATGTGTCTCACCTGTGTCTTTTTAATTATCTCATTTAGTTCCTAGTGTTTCTCTCTGTATGGTAATTTTCAGTTGTTCTTTGTCAGATCTCATCTCACTATAGGTTTAGTTATGTTCTCTGTGGGTTTGTTTCCAGATAGCCTGTAGAAGTGTTATTTTGAGTTTATTTTGATTAAAGAACACTGCTTTCAGATAGCTCTAGCTCATTTATATCCGTTTGTTTGCAACCCCTTCGTGACAGAACATCAGACCTTTGCCAAAGGATCTAGCAGCAGTTCAGATCATCCTCCTCTCCCAGGAGGAGCAGTCCATTGAGGAGCATACGCAGAGGTTTCAAGATCTGGTTGTCCCCTTTGTGCACTACGACGACATCCGCCTCTGGCCCTCGAGGGACATTCCACAAGTGGTTTTACATTAATGCGGATCCCCCATCAACAACAGTGAGAGTGAGAAGAGTCAAAACCCATTAGGTTTACACTACCGAGCCCACCACAGACTCAGAGCCCGAGTCCGGCACAAATAAAGAGCCAAAGCCCCACGAAGAGATGAAGCCAGAGTTAAGGAAAGTCCAGTCTGACCATGTGCATGAGCCGGCCATCAATCCCTTAAAGAAGCATACCCCCGAGGACAAGTTAATCCAGGAGCCTGAACCAGAAGTGGAGGCCAGTTTTAAACTTCCTGCCTGTCCTGTATCGGCCAAGGAGGCCGTTTTTGAACTCTCTGTCTGTCCCATGTCAGACAAAAAAGGCCACTTTTGAACTCTCTGCCTGTCTCTTATTGGGCAAGGAGGCTGTTTTTTTTTAACTCTTTGCCTTTTAATTTTAGTTAATTAATTAAGACAAGCGCAAACTGGTTGCCGGTATAGATGCAGATGTACCTGCTCGACCACAATCGCTTCAAAGTTGTGCATCTTTGGAAGCAGAGCCGCGCGCAAAGTTAGAAAAAAAAAAAATGCTTTTCACACCGCGAAATTGGGTTATGACGCACAACCGGCCACACCACGATGACATCATTTTTGTGGTAGGCACCTTCGTGCTCGTTCAGACGCGACGAGTATAAACCATATACAGTTTCTTTTTTTAATGTTTTCTGTATCTCTGTGTCTTTTCATCTTTAGTATTTTACCGAATAAACTGATTCTCTCAAGAGCACATCCGTCTTTCAGGCCTGACTACCCATGTAACCTTGGATGATCACAAGTAAAGACAGCCATGGCCTATGGATGTATACAAACCTGAAGAAAATGAGCTTCACATAACAGGAATACTGGAAATTTGCATACCTTTTCAGGGATCCTCAAGCCTCCTCAAGATTCAACCACATGTTAAATGTTTATAGAGTATCTAAATGTGCAACTTTCTTGTGAATAGACTATTATATCTCCTTTTTATCATTTTGACTTTTAAGAGGCTTGACCTCAGCAACCCCACCTGAAGCTTGTATTGAGATATTGATGTGAAATTTTATAAATGGTTTCAGTTCAAATAAAGACACTGATGAAGTTGAAGTTGACAAAGACCCCTGGCCCACGTGCAGTTCAAATTCAGATATAATGACAAATGAAAAGGACACCTCTCTCCATGGTTCCTGGGAAGCTGTGGTTCATAGATTATTTATCCATAGCCTTGTAAACAAGAAAATGAAAAGACAGTGACAAAAGGGTTTTTGCACACTTATTGTGGTGGCATTTGAGCTGGAGAGGTTCAAGCAGATGAGGTGAAGAGGTTTAAGGGAAATAAATACCAGCAATTTATTGTACTACACAACACTCAATACTGAGAGACAGCCGCATTGGATGGTTGTTGATAGTAAATGCCAGCTGCGTCTGGACCCATGTGATATTGCTAAACGGTCACCAAATACCATCTCTGTCACCTGAAGTTTCTCACTGATCAACATTTGTTGTACTTTCACTTTAAAAGTTGAATATCGCACTGCATGTCACATGGATAACCCCTCCTCGCCCATAATTTAGTGTCTCTTAACTCTCGTGCTGAGATTGCAGACAGAATGGTTTGTTCCCCCACAAACCCTTGTTAATTGGATTAATGAAGTGCCAGTATTATAGATGAATCAGGTGAAGCATTGTCAGGAACAAAACACTGTGTCTCTGTAACACAAAGTTAGAGTTAAAATACATTGCTCTGTCTAATAGCACTCCTTCAGAAACATCATACAACCCTTTCCACTCAGAAAAAGACAAATGACAGATGTATTACATATATATGAAGATGACTTATGCTCTGAATATTTTAGAGTGTTAACAATGCACCACAGTATTACTTAACTAACGTAATAGTTGGAAAAAGACATCTCAGTTAAATATTTATAATAAATGGAAGCCTTCTCAGAATCATGAGAATCTCTTGGATTTTAGTACTTAGAGGATTTTCAGTGATCTGATATCACAGTTGATACCCCATTACAGCCTTAACATGCCTCGATGTACACTATATTGCCAAAAGTTTTGGGACGCCTGCCTTTACATGCAAATGAACTTTAATGACATCCCATTCTTAATCCGTAGGGTTTAGTATGGAGTAGTGTTGTTTTTGGCGGCCTGTTTTCATTTTAGTTTTAGTCTAGTCTTTGTGTCAAGCTGTCATTTTAGTTTTTATCAGTTTTAGTCACGTTCATACTCTTTTTAGTCTAGTCAAGTTTCAGTCGACTAAAAGTCTGAGCATTTTAGTCTTATTTTAGTCAGAATTATCCATGACTATTTTCGTCTAGTTTTAGTGGACGAAAACTGATGACATTTTAGTCTAATTTTAGTCAGAATTATCCATGACTATTAAGCCGCGCACACACTTAACGATTGTAAGGCCGATTATGAATGTAAATTGATACTGATGACTGATCGCGCTCAAACGCGTCCAGTCGCGTTCAGTCTGCGATTACAGTCGGTGTTTAAATTCCATGTGTAAGTATTTAAATCGGCTTCAGTCGCAGGAAACAATCGCTTGTATGTTCAGCACAGTCTTAGAATGTTTTAGCTAGTCGTTAAATGTGTGCCCGGCTTTAGTCTAGTTTTAGTCGACGAAAACTGATGACATTTTAGTCTAGTTTTAGTCGACATTTAGTCTACTTTTAGTCAATGAAAATTGTATTTTAGTCTCTTTTTAGTAATGTAATTCTATTTAACCCAGTCAATATAGTATAAGTACCTAGTAGTATAGACGAAAACAAAAATGTCTTTTAGCCAAACCCATTTCAAACAAGGTTATCTTATTATATTGTTACCTTATAATGCCTTGAGATGTCTCTTAACTCTTTAAGACCTGAAGGCTTTTTTAGAGGTTTTTTTTCTTCTGAGCGACAAACACAAATGTAAAGACTCATAACTCCAAAACTAGCAAGGAGAGTCAAAAGGTAGGTATCATTTGATAGAACACTTTTTAATTTTTTAGAAAATATAAATTACATTTGGACATTTTCATGCTGAAAACTGCTGATAAAAGACAAATATACATGTGAGCTGCGTCTTTTTCAAATTTTGTGGTGATAGCATAAAGTATAGTTGAATAAAGTGTTATTCATTTTTCCGCACCTAGATGGCGCCCACGGGCGGTAAACTCCGGTTTAGAGGCACTTCTCAGCACTCGTTAGGAGTTTTTCAAAATGGTTAGATGCATTAAAAAGTTGAGTTTCAAAGCTTTAAGACCTATTTTGTGTTATTCCACGTTGGAAAACGAACATGGATGGTTCCAGGAACATTGGATACACACTGCATCCCGGAAAGACGAGAGACATGTTTTTAGCCAAGTATGTTAAATCATTCCATGAGTAATATCTTGTGATCAACGCAATATATTATGTTGATTTTGGATTCATTTTAATCGTGAGAATCTGCTTTAAATAATGTTGTGCATTTTCTATGATCTATGCATTTTTCATGAAGTTATGAGCACTTGAAATCTACACATTTCCCAACATATCGGTCCCTTTCTCTGTCAGAAAAAGTGACATCGACTGCATCTGCGCAGTGCGTAGTACTTTACACGTCACAACCAGTTTTGCACTTAGCAAGTTGTCTCTGTGAAGAAAAGTTGGTGTAGTGGCAATGGGGCTCATAATCAGAAAACTGTTGATTGGATGGACTAAACCAGTAGCAAGTGAACTGTACAAATAGGACACTAGGGATATAAGTGTCTGCTAAATTATTTATTACTTAAACACAACAATAATAAGCTAGATAAATTGGTTTTAAATGAGTACATTAGAATAATGTATGACATATACCACTTGGCAGTTTTAAATGTAATTTATTTTAGGATATCAAAGTCTTGAATAGATCCTTTACAGTTTTTTCTTTCATTTCTGGTTGATCTTTGTGGATTGTAGGTGGTTTACATTTTTAAGAATTCTTAAAGGATCATTTTAGCTTTTAAGCTCCTTAAAATAGTAGTAGATAAAGTATTTATAACTTGTTTCAAAAAGGACTAACAACTGTGGGATAATCCATATAAGTAGTTGTGAATCTGCTTTGAATTCTTAAGAATTCTTAGTGATATAGTATAGCTACTTATGGAAATGAGTCCAAACTTGTGCATCTTTCATTCATTATTACCAGTGGACATATAGTTTGGACAAAGTGGACAAAGGCCTTCCTCAGAAACTCTTTGTATTATACCAAGCAGATCCTAAAGTGTACCGAGAATGGAGAGGCTACTATAAACATGTTCTGAGTTCTGAGTGGTTGGCAATATGTTGCTAGGGTGTTCTGTTATTAGATGCTTGCTTACTGGTCCAAATCAAAACAGCCACCCTTTCAAGTGTCTGACATTCTGGTCTTTGGATCATGATTGCAATCCTCCTTTAAAGCAGTTGTAAATGTGCGGTCACTTTAGCGGAATTTCTGTGAAATTTCACAGGCATTGTCACTAGTGTAGCAATGCATGAAGCACCACAAACACAGAAGTCACTTTCAAAAACGGGAACTTTTTTGCCTTTATGTAAAACTCCCAATTGTGCAGTTTCCTCTTGAAATGACTGGATTTCGCCCATGAAATTTCACCCACAAGATAAATATTGCTACATTTATGTTACATGTATTAGTGAATAATACAACAAGTAGTTCCATCAAACCAAATTTCCATTGTACATTGGATGTACTCTTATAAATGCTGCACAATTTGAGGTATCATTCAACAGTGCAGAATTTATGCGCTTAAGTTTGTTAAAACACCTAAGTATGAGCAATAACAGAAAGTACCACTAAGAATATGCCATTGAATTTAGTTCTTCTCAGTAGTTACATTTCCTGTTTGTATATTTGTATGTATGTTTCAGACATGGTCCGTCGTTGGTGTACGTTGGAAGGTGGATTTCTTAGTTACTATGACAATGAGAAGATCGCCACTTCCATAGGCCGGGTTGACGTCAGCGACGTAGTGAGCCTGGCCATCAACAACACTGAGAACATCACTGAAACAGGGTACATGTTTCTCTTTCTCTCACACCCTCTTTTACGCTTGACCACTTTTTTTTGTGTTAGAGGTAAGCGTTTTTGCTTTCCGTAACCGACATGCTAACCGACCTCTAACCTGATAAGCCTGACTCTCTGGGAAATATCAGTTTTTCTCCGATTCTTTTGCTCTCGCTGCTGTAACAAAAATATCCCCCTGTCCAAAAATGTGGGGCACAAGTCAGAGCTGTTAAAGCCATTAAGAGAATGACCTTTCCACCTGGATTAATCTCCAGTGTTCAGCTGTTTATTGTAAGAGCAAAAGACTAACAGAGATTAATCACCATCCTTTCTGTTTCACAGCTGTGTTCATGTGTGTGTTTCAGTCATTTTGTGTGTGTGTTAATTGCTGTTTCACACCTCCCTCAGGCCAGTGTTCACCTTTGAGTTGTACCTGCGCTCTCAGAGAGTGCTGGTGTTCGGAGCAGAGACCTCAGACGCACACCAAGATTGGACGCATGCCATCTCCAAGGTTACACTCACTCTCTAACACACAAGTCTTTAAAGATTTATTGCAACTTTTGGGGATTTAGCATACATGTGGTGTTTCTGTGTTTAAATATGAAATGCCGCACTCTACTGTATACGCAGACTCTTGAAGGTCATTTATTGTGTCGGTGTGCGTTAGTGTTTTTCTTGTGCAAGTGGGTGTATGCTATTACTCCTTCAAACAGATCCATCTCACTTGCCTCTCATCCTTCACTTACACACACACACGCACACACACACGCATTCCCATTTAAGTGAAGTGTGGAGGTGCTGCTAGTGTCTAGGCTGAAGTGTTTGTGTAACTCCACGAGCTCAGCTAGGGAATGTTCAAAGAACGTTTGTGTTTGTACTTCTATCTCTATATGCCGGTTTAATGCAACTCCAGGGTTAGTTGTAGTTTCTGTTTGGCAGAAAACACTAGAAACTTATTTGTGTGATCTGCACAAGCCCCTGACTTTTAAATGTTTTCTCTCTGCCTCTCACACGGCTGCTTTGTCTAATATTTTTCTCTTTCTTTCAGTGTTTTGTCCCTGCAAGGGCAGAAGCTCTGCTGAGGCAGGACAGTGAGCTTATTGGCCGACTGCACTATAAAGAGGGTCATGACCTTTATCATTGGCGAATGGGATGGTTTGCTCTGGTGGGCTCAGAACTCTACTTCTGTTCTGGAGATGAAGATGAAGAGGAGGGAGTTCTTCAACTTAAACGCCTACAGGAGCTTAGTGAGGACAAATATGCACACATACCAGTAGAATGAAAGATTAATCTAAAGTTCATCCATGTATTTCCAAACCCATATGACTTCTGTTGAACACAACAGGCAAGTTTTTGAAGAATTATCATGGCCATTTTTTCAATATAATGAAGAGATTGGTGCTGTTAATCTCTAAAATGCCTAAAAACCCACCATAGAAGTATCATGAAAGTGGTCTATGAAACTTGTGTGCTATATTTCAAGCCTTTTGGACCTATTCAATTGCTTTTTGTGAGGAATAATATTATTGTAGTGTCATTTATATGCTATTAAAATATTTGATAAAATTTTGTAATATTTTGAATTTGCTTTTATTTTTTTATATTCAGTTTTCATTTTAATTTTAGTTTTTTTTTTTTTTATAATTTTGGTATGTGCTTTTGTCATTTTTTTAGTTTTGTTTTAATATTACTATATAGCTTTATTTTTATTTTAGTTTTAGATTTTAGTCATTTTAATACTTCAACTTAGAAAATTACAAAATGTTGCTTTGACAATAGTTATATAATATTTATAATATTTCATCTTTATTGCAATTTCAAAAACATTTAATTTTAGTTAACAATAACAACAATGGTGATGAACAGATAAAAATGCAATTTAATTAAAGTTAATTTAAGTTCAGTTATTCACTGAAAATCTTGTAATCTGTCCTTGCTTCTCTTGCCATTTTGGGAGTTCATCATATAAGCTGCAATGTCCAAATCACAAACAAATCGTTTTTATTAGTCAGACAATCAATTGTTCTGGTTGTTCCATTTTACAAAACCAGTTAGAATGGTTTGTTCTCAAATCGGTCTGATCCGATTCTCGAGGTCAGTTTGCTGATTCAATGATCTGATTGCAGCGGTTAACAGCTCACTGGAGAGGAAGATTAGCAGTGGATAATGACTAATATTTCCATCTGTTCATCAAACAAAGAGTTGTATGGACCACTTTTATGATACTCCTATTGTGTAATTGCATCCTTTTTAAAACTTGTTACTGCATCCAGCACATTATTATTCCTTTGTGTTCCACAGAGGAAAAAAAAATCATACGGGTTTTTGGGGTGAAGTAATCCTGAAATTGATCTCTGAATGTGTGTTTGTATGTGTTTTGTATGCATATCTTCTATTCTTTCAGTGTATTACATCAGTGATGTTTGAGGTGAAGTGTCACAGTAATGGCTTGAGACACCTTGAGCCTCACAATCATTTTCTTGAAATCTCGTCTGAAATATTAGCCCTAGTCTTCTATGCCACCTCTGTCTTCTGCTAGTATTTCCTCATTGGCATTCCCAGTGTGCTAATGTTTGACTCGGTTCCCACGTCTCTAAAAGACTCGTCTGGTCACACGTCTCGCTTGTCTCCAAGGGAGACCGCTGTTGCCGATGGCAATCGTGTTTGGGCGGGAGGTAGTTGACATGAGCTTGGCACCCATGGACCAGATTTGCAACATTTTCAATCAATTGCGCTAGAACGAGGTGGGAAAAATCAATGAATCTCTTTTTTTTTTTCCTAATCCGTTCAAGGCCAAAAAAAGGGATCAAATCCAGAAAGCCAACATACTCAGGGCAGGATTAAGAGGGTGATGCCTCAACAGTTCGCGAAGCCTTGAAATGTAGCGTGGCACGCTAACGAAGCGTCTCCAGTGGTTTAAGATCTCTATAGCGACAGAACATATGGGCCTCAAAGGGCTGCAATTCTGTGAAATTAGATTAGGACACAGACATAGACAGACCAGCAGTTCACTGCTTGCCCTAGCTCACCATCTTTTACTCGCTTCTGCCACAAACAGAAGAGCAATGTCAAATGAATCCATTTAACAATGGAAAAGCTCTTATGTAGAAATGGCATCTGAAAGTCATACATTATATTTTGTCTACAAAGAGGCTTTTTGAAAGAGAATCACAAGCAAATGCTTCAAAGCACCTCAAAATAGTTTCTTTAAGCATCCTGAATGACACTATGACAATGTAGAGTGAATTCAGGTTGATTGAGACACTTTTTCCCAGTCATCTCAATGCAAAAAGTGTCCCAATCAACCTAAATTCACCCTATTTTTGAAAGAATTTGCTGTCCGTGGTCCTGAAATGTGACGTGCAAGTACATGCAGGTCCTCCATAAGGATCTGATCGCAAAAGGTGCCTCATGTACAGTGGGGTCCAAAAGTGAGACCATGTTAAAAATCTGGGATGAAACTCAAATTTAAAACTGAAAATATAAAGAAAGTTTGAAAATATAAGATCATGCCAGAGGAAACCTTTTTTAAACAAACTTGTTGAGTTCATGCAGTTCAAATGTTGCTGACATTAAAGCAAAAGTGAGAGAAAACAAATACTAAGACATTCTGAAAGTCATGCCTATCTTTTAGTTCAACATTTGTTGGCTGTTGTAATCAAAACTCTTTTCACTAGTAGTCTCAGACTTTTGAGGTACACTGTATGTCCGATGGGAACTTTAAACATAATTACTTAGAAAATTGACTTCTCTTTCATCTGTTAACATTATCTAAACCCTCATTTAATGGAAAGGAAGCTTGTTCACCACCTTTAATCTGAAGTCATTCCTCCTTTGTAAATGATTTCTATATATGTGTAAGCAAGAAAAAGAGAGTCGAGAGAGGTGTTATTGGAATCTCAATGTTAGCCCCAGCACAACAACGCTGTTAGTTTAATTGAGTTTTTTTTATTATTATTCCTTAATAAAAGTTTTAGTCCGTTAATGTTCAAGGGAGGTTAAAAGGATGAAGTGAGTGCTGTTTGTTTTTATCAAACTGTGATAGTGAATGTTTGCCTCTTTTCAGTAATGGCTTTTAATAAAGCTTGTGTGCCCAATAGCACTCTTTTCCTTTAAAAAAAACAATTTTCAATAACATTGGTAAACAAAATTTGCCAACCTTGATAATAGCCAAAGTGCAACAATTAAAGTGCTTGTTTTTAGCACATAAGTTATACATTTTGGTTGATTTTTGTTGAGCATGGAGTTGGAAAATAATTGAGCAATTTTGTTCTCACTTGACCCGTTTTGATTTGGTTTTGTTTTTATTACCCTGAAATGGATTAATCTCAGAATTTATGCACAAGTTTATGAGTCTATGAACTCGATTAATTAATTAAATTTAATACAAAGATTGAAAGAGAGTTTTGGTCATTGAATATGATTTGAAATATTGGTCAGGGAAAGAGAGAGAAAAGAGGGAGTGTGGAAAAATGACGGATGTGAGAAAGATTAGTTGAAGAATCAGTGACTCTGAATGTGTATGTACAACTGTGCATGTGTCTGATGGGTTCAGTAAGGCAGTTTTCTCATGTACGGCTGTAGAAATTAATGACCAGCAGCACTCAGCTTTCTGCTCCACTTATTCCAGCTGGAAAGTTTACAAAACACTAAAGCTCTCATCATTTGTTTCACTCTTAATGCTTTTCATTTTAGTTAATCTAAGAGTGCTTTTATAGGTAATAGTGTGAACATCTTCAGCAAAGGTTTTCCTGTATTTTTTTTTTCCCTCAGCTGTGTCCACTCATATGGAGGGTGACGAGAAGATTCAGGTCTTACTTATGGTTGAGCGTGGAAGGTACAGTGAACTGGACACCTTATCAGCACAGTCTTTTATGTTGCATTATGAGGTTTTAGTAAACATACACTACCATTTAAAAGTTTGGGGTGATTTTAAGTGTTTGGTTTTTTTGTTTGTTTTTTGAAAGAAATTCAGACACATTAAACTGACTAAACATAGATTGACTGTAAAGATATTTATAAAGATACAAAAATGTCTATTTTAAATAAATGCTGTTCTTTTGAACTTTCTGTTCATAAAACAACCATGAAATAAAATGTCACGTTTCCACAAGATATTAAGCAGCTCAACTCTTTTAAAAATTGATGATGATAAAAAAATCTTTCTGACATCAAATGATAGTGTACAGTGAATGTCACAATGCTGTTATAGCTCTTTTCAGGAATTCATGTAAATGTGTGCTTTTGTGTGCTTTTTTTTAAAAATACAGAACTGTGTACGTACATGGCATAACCAAGCAGGACTTTGCACTGTGGCACTCTTCCATTCAGCTGGCTGCTGGGACGGACGGTATGGCTCTCGGCAACCAGCAAATGAATAAAAATGATGTTCCTATCATTGTGGATAGCTGCATTGCTTTTGTCACCCAATATGGTAAGTCGTTTATATTCCTATGAGATCAAATCATTTGTATTTCATTTTCTAATTTTTGAAAAAGAATTTATAAAATGTTTATATTGTAAGGAAGGACACTAAAAAGTTATCAGCTTTTTACCTTTGACCATTCCCCGCAGGTTTGTGTTATGAGGGAATCTACCAGAAGAACGGTGACCCGGCGTGTGTGGCCCAGCTCCTGCAGGAGTTTACCAAGGATGCTCGGGTTGTTAAGCTACGAGCTCAAGACCACCGGCTAGAGGATGTCACAGACACACTCAAGAGCTTCCTGTCTCACAGTGAAGATGCTCTATTGGCTAAAGAGCTGTACCCTTTTTGGATCTCTGCCCTTGGTAAGTGCTGCCAACCACTTAATCTGTTCCTGTGAATGAGCATTAATTTGTGTTTAATTATAGATAAAACTACTCTAAAATCAAGTGGGCTGTTATAGAAGGTGAATTCAGTAGTTCTTTAGCTAACTTTGCTGTTCTTTGTGTACTTTAGTGTAAGTACCAATTCCACAATGAGAGTTTCATGTAAATTACACTGATACTAGTGAGTTGTAGAGTGCGGTCTATACAATAATTAGTTCCCATGCCAGTCCAATAAAAAATAAGTAACTACTTAGGATTCAGCCGTATATGAAGTGATTCTCCCATTGTCTCTGCTGATAAAGCATGATAATAAATGTGTTCCATTGTGAAATTTCGCTCTTTGCATCACTAAACCACACTACGCTACTAGCATATCTACAGAGGTGGCAGCCAGTGAGCGTGAGGATTATCTATTTCATTTCAGCAACAACAACAACAACAAAAAAATACATAGAGGGGGGGAGCCGCATCATACATCATTAAAACAGTTTTTATAGAAAATTATTTTAAGTGCAGCCTTCATCTCATGTGAGTGTACACCATTCAGATGATTCTTAACAAAACAATTATTTTTTAATGTGTTATACTTTTTAATTTAGCACCAAACTACTGAATGCACCTTTAAGGATCTTGTTTAATCGTTTTCCAGCATTTTTCAGGTTTCATCTTGTCATTTGTGTAAAGCTAACAAAACTTTGTGTGGAAACACAGTATATTTCTACATCAGAGAGTGTTTATTGTCCATGAATGCAGATGAACAGGATGAGAAGATTAGAGTGCAGAAATATTCATCCTACATTCAGAGTTTACCCAAAGTCAACAGGTCAACTCTTGGTGCCTTGCTGCAGCATTTGTACAGGTAATTTCCTCTTTTCGCAACAACACAATCTGCAATAACACAATCTGCAATAACATCCTCTCAAGCCAGTAACATTTCCAGTTGGTATTGTGTTGATGAAGTCTGGTTAAATAGCTCACAGTAAACATGGGCACTCCAAACCCTCGCTGGGTATGTCAGATTGTTCGAAATATTCCTGTAATGACTGTAATTGTTTGAAGAAGGCTTAATTGGCCCTTTTGGCATATTTGGAGTGTAGCCTAACATTTCCCCCATGATGTACAATAATCGTTTTGTTGTCTTCAGGTCTACACAGTGTTTGCACCTGCCTGCTTTGTTTTTGTTGCTTATATATGCTTTCATTTAAATCTGCTAACTTCCTGTCACAGCTTTCTGGATAAAACTACCTTAAAGTTGTGCAAACAATAACACCGTGCCAATAAAAGCTGAGCCTGGTGGAGAATCCAACAGTTTTACATATAATGAACACAGAGGGCTTATTCAGTGAATTCAGAAGTGTATATATGTGTTTACGTGTATGGACGGTGTGTGTTTACTCATCTATGATTTATGTAGGTCCACCAGTATTCATATATTTATGCACATATATTACGTCTGCACAGGATCCAAAGGTGCTCTCACATCAACCAGATGAGCACACCGAAGCTGGCATGTGTTTTCTCCTCATGCCTGTTTCAAACGGAGGGACACACGGCTCAGGAGACCCACGTGGTGGAGGACCTCATCAACAATTACATCCAGCTCTTCTCGGTGAGTTAAACGTGTGTCCTCTCTCAGGATTCAGACCTAGTTGATCTCTGTCACTCGATTCCCAAGAGCCTGCTAAATGTGAGACTGCTCCAACATTCACTTCCCTCATATTTTTAGCATCGTATTCACGGTATGAGAGCCAAAATACATTTTCACAGTGCTGTTCTTATGATTTCACAGGTGTGTGGTGTTAATTAATTATTTATACCCTTATAACCCTGTTGTTAGTACACAGGAGAGTTGATTTATTTGTTATGGTACTGCTTCATTAGTAGTCTCTTTGTTACAGAAGAATCTGATGCAAGAAATAGTATCTTGCTTGTATATTGCTCATGAAAATACATAACTGATGAACAACAGGCCTGTCTGTGTTGAACCCCTCATTTGAAGAGGACTATAACAAACTGGCAAGCTGTGGCTGTTTACCCATTACAGAGTATATGACAAACTTCATGGTGCTATAAACAGTGAAAAGCATTTCCATTCAACACCACGAAATGCGCAGCTCTAGTATAAGTGTGTGAAGAAGGGGATGGTGTTCGTGTTGCACTTGGACGCTTGCCTCTGTAATGGGATTTACAGTGATGCGCTGTGCTAATTCCCCCTCGGCACTCTCATACTTTCATAGGCCCCCTGGCTTCACACATACACACACTTGTACTTTTTAGGGAGAAGGAAAGGAGAGTATGTGAAACGTGAAGTTTAGTGTGACAAATAGCTATAATCTAAAGAAAAATATGAGAAACATGTAGCATAACATGACATGCTGGTGTAAATTAAAGGGGTGATGAACTGAGAAATAAAATTTTCCTTTTGACATATAAGAGGTCATCATACTATAAGAATATCCTGTAAGTTTCAGAGCTGAAAACTTCCTTGTTAGTCCAATAATAGCTTTAATTGACACCAGACCCAGCAAACGACAGGATTTTCAAAGTGGGGATCTATTACATCAAAGGGCAGCAAGCACCACCTCTGCAGAAAATGATCAACGCCTACTTCATTACAGCCTGTTTAGCCCCGCCCACCGATTCACGCATGACATGCAATAGAATAGGTAGCCTAAGTAACATAGGCCTATGTGGTGCTAAACCAGATCGAGCTACCAAGCAATAAACGTGCCATTGAGGATTACAAAATATTGTGCAGTGCCTGAACTCGACAGTAATGCAACATGTAAGTAACTGTTAATTGTAATGCCTTATCTGAAATGTAATGATTCATGTATAGTCAGATGTCTTTGTCTGTGTCAGTAAATCAAACCAGTGACTAAACGTCAACTTGCGTTGTTTCTCTTAGTAGGATGAAAATAATCTGTTATTTAACGGTGATTAAATTATATAAAGAAAGCAATCAAAGAAAGCTCCCTTTGTAATCGTTGGAGCAGCACGCGCTGAAGCTGTCAATCAAACAGCGCGAGTTTATCAGTGACTGACACATGCGAAACTCCCGTTTAATTCAACAAATCTTAGTTATATCACGTTTGCACTGTTAGTGAAGATGAAAGCATTTGTTAGTGTACAGAAATTGAGTTGCAATGATGAGATCACTGCTTTCATGCGCCAACAACATGTCTGTGATCGACTACACGTTCATCTCTGCAACCTTTCATGCCACGATCTAAATATAATGCCATAGATTTAAATGTAATGCAACACTTTTCACGATTAGTTAACCTTGAGAGCTGTAATAGTAAAAATGCGCTAAAAGAGAGAGTGATACTTGGCTATTTCAAATGGAAAGATGTTAGCCAATCACAGCAGCCGGCGTTTACACTGAAGTCTCATAACAGACACGCCCCTTAAAACAGAGCGTTCAAACCAGAGGGCTAAAATCAGGTTAGGAAAAATGCCTTTTATTTATAAATTATGATAATTTTGGATGTAAAAAGCATACTAACATTATAAGTGCACCCCAGGAAACATTATAAAACAATAAAACAATGCAGTTCATGACCCCTTTAAAAGTTTACTTTACACATAAACATGTTTTTTTTTTTTATTACAAATGAGCCAACTGCTCAGTTTTTTTTTACATACTGCAAAGTAAATATCTAAATTTTCTCAAGGATTTAATAAAATATAACTTTTTTTCTCCACAGTCTTAATGTTCTGATCAATTATTTATAGTTCCACATATAATGTTATACTGCTATATTATACCCTACCGCTCAAAAATCTGGTGTCAATAAGATTTTTTTTTTTAAAGAAATGAATATGTTTATTCAGCACGCATGAGTTAAATTGATCAAAAGTTACAGTAAAGACTTTTACGTTCTTTTAAAAAAATCTATTTAAAATAAATTCTGTTCTTTTGAATGTTCTGTTAATTCTGAAACAATGTATCATGGTTTCCACAAATAATAAGCAACACAAATGTTCTCGACATTGATAATAAGAAGAAATGTTTCTTAAGCACCAATTCAGCATATTAAAATGATTTCTGAAGGATCATGTGACACTGAGACTGAAGGAATGACTACTGAAAATTCAGCTTTGCCATTACTAGAATAAATTACATTTTAAAATATATTCACATAGAAAACATTTATGTTAATTTGTTATGCCATTTCAAAATATTACTATTTTTACTTTATTTTTGATCAAATAAATGCAGCCTTGATGCAGCATAAGAGACTTTGGTAACACTTAAAACTTTTACGTATGATGCATAAAGGTGTAAAGGTATTCATAATGTATGTTATAATGCATTATATATATTTTTATAAATAGTTGTAACCAAAGTTAATATACATTATAATATTCACAGATTCCTTTAACATCTAAAATTGGTTGTTTGTTGTGTTTTTCCTGTAGCTCAGTGGTTAGAGCGTGGCACTAGCAATGCCAAGGTCATGGGTTCGATCCCAGGGATTGCACATACTCAGATACAAATGTATAGTATAATGCAATGTAAGTCGCTTTGGATAAAAGCGTCTGCCAAATGCATAAATGTAAATGTAAATGTTTTAATGCATTATACTTTCTAAAGGTGTATAATAATGTATTATAACTGTGGTTACAATCATGATACCATACAATGCATTATAAGCCATAATTAATGCATTAAAAATAATTATACATAAATGCTTGAGGTGAAGTGTTACTGAGACTTCTTTCAAAAACATTTAAAAAATCTTACTGACCCCAAACTTTTGAATGGTAGTGTAATTAAATAAAACATTTAAAAAAATGGAAATTTGCTTTGAGATTATATTTTACAGTGTTAGTAGTGTAAAAGCATTAGATGATGGCAAAGGTAATCTAAATGTAAAAAAATAGGGTAAATGAACTTGTACAGTTAAAAATCTTCTTTAACTATTACGTTTTCTGACATGTCATTTTAAACGGGTCCTCTTATGGGATGCATTTTGAATAGTTTAAATGCCCTGTCTTTGCTGTTGGGGATGTGAGCAGGTCTGTTTACTGTGCACAGGGGCTTTAATCTCTGTTTATCTGTACGGGTCCATTAAAACAGGTCAATGAAGAGCAGGTTAGGCAAATGGAGAAAGAAAACAGCTTTATCACCAGGTGGAAGGACACCACAGTAAGTCACCCCTTTTAACCTTCCTGTTAAATAGGTATTGGTGTGTGTGTGTGTGTGTGTGTGTGTGTGTGAGAGAGAGAGAGAGATTTTTATAGAGTATGATGTTACAGTCCGTAAATGTGTGCTTTTAGCTTTTAACCTGTTTGTGTTTGCATGTATGTGTGTATGTTTATACAGGTCACAGAATCACTTTGACATGTATTGGTATTGTTTTGAGCAAATTAGAGCAAACAAGCTCTTTGTGCTAGCTAACCTTTCCATCTCCTGCTTTATACCTCGCTGGCACAAGGAACAATTCGTTCAGATAAGCTGAAAAACAAATTAATCTTCCTTTGTTTGCTGCTGTCCAAGTTTAAAAAGTTTCTGTGTATGTGTTCAAGTTGGGGCAAGGACAGTGTTTGAACTCGTCCATAGAAAATTCTTGAAGCATTTAAAAAATCTTTTATCAGACTGTGGACAGATTCACACACTGAAACACACTACAGTAGCAGTCTTCACATTCTTTTTTTATTACTAATTTCCACATTTTAGAATAGTAGTAATGTCATATTTTTGACTTTTATACCCCCCAAAAATCTCAAAATCACTTTTAATTCATGAATTGAAATCATTATCATCACAGAAAAGATGTATTTAAAGGGATAGTTCACCCAAAAATGAAAATTCTCTCATAATTTACTCACACTCAGGTTGTTCCAAACCTGTATAAATTTCTTTATTCTGTTGAACACAAAGTAAGATATTTTGAAGAGTTTTGAAGAAACTGAACAGTTTTGGGGCCCCATTGACTTCCATAGTATTTTATTTTCTACTATAGAAGTCAATGGTGCCCCAAAGCAGCCTGGTTACAAACTTTCTTCAAAATATCTTCCTTTGTGTTCAACAGAACAAAGAAACTCATTGGAACAACTTGAGGGTGAGTAAATGATGATAGAATTTTCATTTTTGGGTAAACTATCCCTTTAATTCATTTTTGTTTTAAATTGATTTTTATAGTATTTTCCACAAATTGAATAGATCTGGACAGTGCATAAATGTCAAGTCATTGGCCCATTTATGTATGAAAAACTTTTTTTAAGCAAAAGCCTTTAGATCAGTGGTTCTCAACAGCCACCCATTGTCCAACAGATTATTCAAATACACATGTAATACACATTATCCCTCCATTTTTTATAAGATATTTTCTCTGGTATTTAGTTTGTTTTTGTTTTTTTCCCATTTTGTTATTTATGAAGATTGAAGGTTCTGATTCTGTATTTTCTTCAATAAAAAAAAATTATTGAGGAGAAAAAAACTAAAATGCAGCTTTTGGCATATCCGTCCGTCCGTCCGTCCATCCATCCATCCATCCATCCATCCATCCATCCATCCATCCACCCATCCATCATTTTAACCCCCTCGGAAGTTTGCTTATGCCCCCCAGTGGGTCCGGGCCGCCTAGCTGGGAACCACTTCTGTGAGAAACATGTATTCAGCTAGTTATGTCTAAACTTTTGACTGATACTATTCCTTGGGTGCAAAAATAACCATGTTTTGCTGTATGAAACAGAATATCTGAATAAAAGTGTTTATACACTGTTCTTATAGAATGTTACAGTAGCATATGTGTCATTTATGCTACATTTAAATACATTTTGCCAAAGCAGTTTAGAAAGGAAGCTTTAATCTCTGGTTTACATGAGCTAAGATGTTTGCCAGCTTTTGTTGTGTAATGCGGCTAAATGATGTGTGGGACTCCAGCTGTGTGTCATTTAGTCAGACACGCACAGACGCTGGTCTGAACTGAATGGGCTGTTGATTGCTTTTGTGTTTTATCCATAAAGACTGCTGTATACTGTTGAGTGCTTAGTTTATTAGAAAAGCTCTTTCTTTCTTTCTGTACGTTTATATGAATTAAGTAAGTATTTAAAACTAAGTCATGTGTGTTTTGTCTCTCTGTGTACCTGTGTTAGCAGTTCTCTCCTGCTGGTGACCTGATATTTGAAGTCTACTTGGAAAAAAAGGAGCCAGAGAAGTGTTGTTTAATCAAGGTTTGTTTCCCCTCTCTTTGCTCTCTGTGGTGTGTGTGACTGTCTGGCTGTCTGTGTGTCTGAACCTAGAGGGTATTCTGCCACAGACTAAATCAAACTGCAGTTAATCAAAGGCGCGTTTGATTTAATTGTGAGAGTAATTGTGTTTTATCAGTATTCAAGATAAACCTCAGTTAATAGAGGTTGTTTCAGAGTGTTTTTTTTCTCTTGACACTTCTTTGATATCTTTTTTTCCTATTTCCCTTTCAATTTTCCTCCAGCAAAAATAGATAAATCCTTTTGCGGAAGGAAATGAACATTTAAAAAACACTGACAATAGATTCATACTGATGTCTGTCTCTATAAGGTGTCTCCCAGCATGAGGTCAGATGAGCTTGCCGTCTGCACTCTGGAGATGAAGGGGGTGGAGGTCAAAGCTCAAGATCTTTGGACCACTTTTGAGGTCATTGAGAATGGAGAGATGGGTAGGGTTATGCTGGCTGCTGTTAAGTCTTATAAATACACTAAAACAATTAAAATCAAAACTTAAATATAACTTATGAATGAATTCTTTTTTTAGCAAATTATTAGAGCATTTAACAAAGTTCCTCCTAAAGCTTACAGACACATTAAAATGCTTCAATAGCTAAGTGAATGCGCATGATTAGTACTATTATTATTTCATGGTGGTTATTATGAGAAACTATTAACAGATTGTGATGGCATTGGTGGGAGGGGAGACAGGTGGTGCAAGAGTGATTTTTGCCAATAGCGAGCATTGTGTTTTCCTTTTTACAAATTACAACTTGATAATGGATCTATTTTGCACTTGAGTGTGTTTTCTAATCATAGTCAGATTGGCTGGCGATAATTACAAATTTGCACTACATAATTATGCTTGTGTGGAGGACAAACCCAAAGCACAAACAGTTTTTAGGGGGTGGTGATGAGGAGGATTCTTTTTTATTTGTTTGTTTGTTTTTCCGTGTTATTTTTAAGTGAAGTGATGTAAGAATATGCAGTCTGGCCTTTTTGAACAGAAACATATTCTACACATGTACACAAATGCTTGTCCACCGCATTGCAATATGCTTTCCATTGTATGTACTTATATGAATTGCGACACATTTTGGAGCACAATGATGTGTGAAATCAAGCTTGTGCAGCTAGAAGCGTTTGTTCATATATTTGCATAGCATATGTTTCTGGCCTTTCTATTTCTTGGAGTCTCAATCAGTTGTAAAATAAGTCAGATGAAGATTTGCTTTCACTTATCCTACATTTCATTTCTCTCTGTGCTCAGAGCGGCCCTTACACTACAAAGAGAAGATTCTGGAGCAGGTATTGGAGTGGAGCTCTCTGGAGGATCCCAGCTCAGCCTTCCTGCTCATTAAGAAATATTCTGGTTCTAAAATGACAGATTCCAACTCAGGTACCAACAATGAATGTCCTAATTCACCCCAGCAGATTGCTTCAATCTATGATTCAAAAATGAAACAACTATATTGTTCTATTACATTTACAGTCATTTAATTGGGGCCACATTCAAAGATCAGCTTCTGGTTATGCTTATAACAGTTCTTAAAGGGGTAGTTCACCCAAAAATGAAAATTTTGTCTTTACTAAGTCAATGGTTAAAGCTGCAGTCCACGATTTTTCCTCTTTGTCGCCATCTCTTGTTTGAAACCTGCAATTTCTGCAGTCATATGCGGAAAAGATATCTGTACGTGCGTTGTGCCTCGGCACAGCTCGTCAGCGCGGATGAATCTAATGTTTGCTGTCAGTCACCGCACCGGTGTGGATACTAAACTTCAGAATCACAGATTCTACGTCTTGAAAGTATGACCAATATAAGAATTTTCACTGGAAAATATCATCTGAACAAGTAAGTAACATGTCTGCCACTTTTGTTCTGACCAACTGAGGAAAAAAGCATCAGGCCTACGATAGATCGTGCTGCTTATGATTAAATCTAACGATCGCTTAGCTCGGATTACGTCAAACTGTGCAAATTATTATTACTGTTATATTGTTCTCAAATTGTTAATGTTAACAACATCAGCATTACTATGACTGTGTATATTAGCGTTACCTGTAGATTTCAATCCGCCATCAAAATGATAAGTTTAATTATTTCAAATGCTGTGAGAAAAGGCTATAAATGATCTGCTACCAGCAGCATATCCTCACGTGATAAAACCGACTAGCCTGAACGGGACTCCTTCCTTTCTGTTTATGGAGGTGACGTAATGACGCAATGACGAACGGCTGCATGCTCGAATTTCCTGTGGAAATCCACCATGTCGCTCTTATTATAAAACATTATTACAAGCTTACCGTTGTGAATCGAGCTAAGATAATGAGATAGTTTTGAACAGTGGCTGGTTATGTACTTGCTCAAAAATTGATTTTGGATCATTTTTAACCAAAAAAAGTTACGGACTGCAGCTTTAACCTACTGTCAACTGTCTGGTTACCAACATACTTTAAAATATCTTCTTTTGTGTTCAACAGAAGAAAGAAACTCATACAGGTTTGGAACATCATGAGGGTGAATTATCCCTTTAATTTCATTATACAGGTCCTTCTCAAAAAATTAGCATATTGTGATAAAAGTTCATTATTTTCCATAATGTAATGATAAAATTAAACTTTCATATATTTTAGATTCATTGCACACCAACTGAAATATTTCAGGTCTTTTATTGTTTTAATACTGATGATTTTGGCATACAGCTCATGAAAACCCAAAATTCCTATCTCAA
>RJVU01056011.1:1358976-1369410 GCA_003731715.1 Anabarilius grahami | reverse complement strand
CTCTTCTCGTTGTGCAGCGTTTTTTGCCACACTTTTTCCTTCCCACAGACTTCCCACTGAGGTGCCTTGATACAGCACTCTGGGAACAGCTTATTCGTTTAGAAATTTCTTTCTGTGTCTTACCCTCTCGCTTGAGGGTGTCAATGATGGCCTTCTGGACAGCAGTCAGGTCGGCAGTCTTACCCATGATTGCGGTTTTGAGTAATGAACCAGGCTGGGAGTTTTTAAAAGCCTCAGGAATCTTTTGCAGGTGTTTAGAGTTAATTAGTTGATTCAGATGATTAGGTTAATAGCTCGTTTAGAGAACCTTTTCATGATATGCTAATTTTTTGAGATAGGAATTTTGGGTTTTCATGAGCTGTATGCCAAAATCATCAGTATTAAAACAATAAAAGACCTGAAATATTTCAGTTGGTGTGCAATGAATCTAAAATATATGAAAGTTTAATTTTATCATTACATTATGGAAAATAATGAACTTTTATCACAATATGCTAATTTTTTGAGAAGGGCCTGTATATCATATCTCATATTTGTCCAGCCTTGACAATTTCAGCATGTCTCAGTATTTATGTATTTTATTCACTAAATGAACACAAGGAAGAATGATACTGTGTATTTAATAGTTTTATTTTTTATGTATCAATAAAACATATTTTTAGTAAAATACAAAAATGAGCATTGTCAGGTGAGGACCAAAACAAAACATTGAACAGTTTGAACTAATTCCTGGAAATTAATCAGAATAAACAACGTTAAAGCCATTTTTGCTAGTGAGGTTTAAATAAGCAATGCGATTAAAACTGGAGACATCTGTCTTATGTTGATTTTAATAATGAAACATCCTACATGGAGACTCCCGTGAACATTTTCCAGTGATGACACTAATAAATCACTGAATTTAGTTTTTTAAATCGATTAGCTGAATTAACTGTATGGCCATCAAAATCACTGTGAATATATTGTGAATATTTGATAAATCGCCAAGTCCTAGTTACTACCAGTCATAAAGTTTTCTGATTCTGGCCCAATTTCATAACTTTTTACAGTCTCAGTACCAATTTCCTGATCAATTTTTCACTCTTGATGATGAATGGAGTACTTGCAGAAAAGCAAAGGAGGGTTTTTTTTAGAGAGTGCATTTACACTCTTTTTGGTTTCCTATTGAAACCATCAGTAACTGCAGAAATCATAATTTTGTACCTGCGCTGAGTAATAGCTTTTCTGCATGCCTCACTAAAGATATTAATATATATTAAGCAGTGCTGTTATGCAAAAGTTTATTCATTTGCCAGGATGTGTAATTGCCAGACTCTCAAATGTGTTAAGCTGGAAATGTGTTGCTGTAGAGATTTCAACTTTAGACATTTAAAAAATGTATGGCACTGCTACAGTTTGAAGCAGTGGGGCCACACTGGTGCAATGCTACAGTATACACATAGTTTGTACTGTATGTTCTGTATCTCATAAATAGTTCATGGTGTGACTCAGTATGTTTTCTTTGTGTTCTTCTGTGTTTGTAACAGATAAACTGAAAGATTTCATTAAAGGAGAGCAACTCAAATTTAAAGATGGTTCTTCCAAACTGCTATTGGGCAATAAGTTTCAGGACCGATACCTGGTACTACAAGACAAAAAACTGCTGTTATACAAGGACATCAAAGTATGTCTCTTATATTTTCTTTTTTTAACAAATGAAATTGTTTGCAGGGTGTTTAAGTATCTCTGCTCATGGTAATATTTAAATAGCTCCATCCCCACTGTTCATCAGGATCAACCTCTGCTCAGTATCGCTGTTTACCAGCAGTTTGTCAGCAGTTGCCAGTTTACCAATTTAGATTTTCCAGCTTGGCATTTCATATTAGCTCTGTTTGTTTTCTTAGCATGCATTTACAGATGAAATAGTAATTAAAAAACACAGCGGATGTGAAATTACCTGCTTTGGGCCAATCACAGGGGTCTGCTTGTAATAAGCATGGAAGAAAAAAAAGGAAACAAATAAACCCGTAATGGCTGTTTTCATTTTGAATTAAAGTAATGTGGGACTTCTCATACCCCCTGAATTGAGTACAGTGATTTAAATGACTGCAGTCTGTTAGGTTTCTCTCTTTGTAATATCTCCTCATACTTACTTTATTCACTCCGTGCGTACGCCGATCCGCTCTTCCTCAGGGGCACATGCTCCATGAGCTAAGACACAGTCTCCTAAAGAGTGCAAGATGTGTTAATAACTGATATTTGTGCAAAGTGTGAGGACGTGTGTATGTGTGTGTGTGAGACCGGGAGGGAAATGGAGGGAAGGCGGAGAGGCGAAGACACTCTGAATGAAGGCTGTTCTTTTCTTAATTAGTGTAATTTCTGGCTGCTGCAGAATATTCAGCTAATTATCAAGTGAAGAAGGTGGGAATTGGCTGTGAAGCAGAAATTTAATTGATATTCTGATGCCTTTGTTTTTTGTTTCATGCATTTTTGTAAGTTAGGATCCTCGGTTAGATCTCATTTTGCCGTTGTTGATGTGTTCGCGTATGCCGCTCGTGTTTTGCAGTGCATTACGTACGAAGTACATCCCTTCCAGGCAACAACAACAGTGTTGTCGGCACATGTAGTTTACACAATGCCCTTGGGCTCCCAACAGCTGTAAACAGGAAATTGCTGCTTTTTCCCCCTTTTGATTCAAGTGAATGAGCTGGGGGAAATAAAGCAGGTTTTTTTTTTTTCACTCTACTTTTCTGCATACAGTATGTGCATCAGTTTTTAGTACCTGGTAACTGTTTGGAAAGATTTCTAATAGATATATAGCATTATTAGGTAGCATTTTAAAGGGTTAGTTCACCCAAAAATGAAAATTCTGTCATTAATTACCCTCATGGCATTCCAAACGTGTAAGACTTTCATTCATCTTCGGAACACGAATTAAGGTCTTTTTGATGAAATCTGAGAGTTCTCGTCAGAGAGAGAGAGAGAGAGCACACGCGAGAGAGTGCTTCTGTTGTGTCATTCAGCGCGATTCCGCCGATCCCGCCTTCACTAACTGCAAGTTAATCGATAACGAATTGTGATCGGATTGTAATTTTGTGTTACGATGAGCTTGGCTACCTTTGATTAGGCAGTAGGCTGAAATTATATTCAACCCGCCGAAGTGGCTAGTGGGAGTGGCTTGTGTCTTACCCGCCACAGCTGAAATCTGCCCGCATTTGGCGGGTTTGGCAGGTGTTAATGTCAAGCCCTGAGGGTGAGTAATTAATAACAGAATTTGTATTTTTTGCATTGTGGCATTCACACTACATGACACTACGTAAATGATAGGGGGTTACATACTACACAAGCTCACAACAACTCTGTCCAAACCACATTTTGTCTCGAAAACACACGCGAGAAGTGGAACCCCCTCACAAACACACACACACACACACACAGAAACACACTTGCAAATACATGACCGACCAAATAAAACACATTTTTATTCAGTTTCCATGATCAAAAACTGAAATATACACATACACAAGTGTCCCTTGAAAATATTTTAACATTCTCATTTTTCCAAGAGTACTGTCGTTTTCTCCATTTGATGATGTGTCTGATGAATTAATTAAACAAAAGTTATTCATGTTTCGCGAAGAGTAACGCACAGACTGCAAATACTTTACCAACCAAACAAAAACACATTCCATTCATGAGTGTTGCAGACCTGCCAACATGTACGCATTTTGCGTAGTGGGTACGCATTTTGACCTCAAAGTACGCTGGTACGATTTGTCACTCTGTACTAGTGGTTCTCAACCTTTTTTCCCAGTGGGCCGCACAATGGTCCAAGTGCAAGTCTCACGGGCCGCATCTAATTTACATATGACGTCACCAATGCAAACCAATCAGATTTAATGTTATGGTATTAGCAGATAATACTATTATTATACCTAGATGTTGCACACAATAAATAACAAATAAAAACTAACTTACTGACATTAGCTTTACAATAATTATCAGTAATGCTCAATGACAAAACTGTATATATAATCACTTTAAGTTGCTATTTAATTCTGTATGACTGTTTGACTCTCTTCAGCAGCATCGCAATAATCACATAAACGCCTTAATAAGCAAATGTTACTCAGCTCTTTTTACAAACAACACTGAGCGCACTGTAGGTTAATTACAATCTCTGACGATATCAATCATTCTGTCACGTCGCAATCCCTCGCGCAGCATCGGATCCGCGAGCGCGCGCAGAGTTGGGCTCATTCCAGCCGCGGGTGCGCTGATGCGGTTATTTTTACTGATTTAAAATATATCAAACAAACACATCGAATTCACAGTTCAGTCTTTTGAAATTGTTGGTTTTGCTTGTCAAGTTAGTACTTTACTACAGAGCAAACAGGAAGGCTGCCCATCTCGCTCATTAACAGCTGATTCTTCTTACCTTTACTGCTGATGCTGCGACTCTTCTTGTTTGCATGTGTTCCTTCATTTTATGTTCCACATTTAGTTTTTCTCCTTTAATAACAAATTTGAACATTTTGAGGCTTAAATTTACTAAATTAATGGCTACTGTTTGAATTCTTCCAAAGCGCGCGCTTGTGTTTGTTTCGTTTGAGTGATTGCGTCATGACGTTGCCTGATGTCTGAAAATAATAAATGCTCACCAAAATGATTTTATATGACAAATAAAGCATTATAGCTCATTTATATTTATTTAATTCACTTTAATTTAAATTTTAAAACAAAAATAAATTGTAATGCTATAATTTTTTTTTGTATTATTGTGGTCGGCATATCGCGGGCCGCATTTACATCCTATGATTTACATTCGTGATGGGCCGCAGGTTGAGAACCACTGCTCCACACCCATTCAAACGCTGCGGTGAAGTGTCGCGTCGCGCGACTCGCGCCCAATTACGTCAAAAGTATACACTCACTGGATGTCATGGCAACTGAATCACGGAGGAAAACTTTAAATATCTCGCCTTCGCTTTAATAAATTCGGACCATCTCCAAAAAGACATAAAACACTAAACAAATGATTTTGACATGCGTTTATCAAAGTAGGAAATCCAGACTTTTAATCCCTTACACACAATTACTGCTGTTGAAATATGAAATGGAGGCGGGTCCGGATTGAATTCCCTCCGGGTCCGGATCCGGATCCGGGTCGGAGTCCGGACTTTGAGAAGTGCTGCTCTATCTATGCAAAAACCTGGCTCTGCACACGTAGTACTCAAATCCAGCAAAAGAAAGAGTTCGACCAATCATCGCGCTGGGTTCATTTCCCCAAATAGCAAGCGGGGATGATTGACAAATCGACAGCAACACAAAATCCCGCTCGATCTCCTTCCTTCCACTCCCGCCGTCTGACTGAAATCTCAAGCGAGGACAGTACAGCAGTCAGTACTTTTGACTCCTTAAGGTAAATGGGTATAAAATGCTCAAGTAATGTTGAACAACAAATCTAAATAAAATTGAAATCGCTATATGGCTTAGTGATTATGAAAATGGAGAAAAGTCTGGAGAAACAAGGGTTTATATTCTCAGTGTTGAGAAACTTATAGCCTATGTGTTGCGTTATTGTGTTAATAATAACTAAAGTACTTAATTATGTTACACAGCCTACTTATTTTGTATGAAAACTAGCACATTAGTTACTTATGCATTTAAAAGTACCGTTGTCTCAGTGCTGCGCGAGCTCTCTCTCAGAAACACAAGCGCGCGCACAGAGAGGGAAGATTGCCGTGCTTGGTTTAAAATTTGTTCTTGCTTGTGTTATTTTTCTGTCAGAAAACATTTTGAATTATCCACCCGTGTTTTTAAGATTCAGTAAATGATGGACGCTTTAGTTAACAACCCCTCAATGTCGGACTAACTTCTACTTGATATTCTTGAATACTCGATACGTTTTGCTCTTATGGGTCCTTTCTATTCATTATCAACTGTTTTCTATAAATATGTTTATATTGGCTAACCTTTAATCAGCGAATGTTTGTCTTGTTCAAAGACAGCACGTTACAAATAGAAACACTTTTTTCTGTGGGATTTAGTATCATATTTGGATATTGGAATAATAAATTAAGTATTGTAAATGAATCACATTTTCTAAGGGTTTCTTAATTTTACACTATTCATTACAAAACCTGTATAAACGACTGTCAGGTTAGTTGTAGTATGTAAATATAGCCTACTTGAAATTTTAGTCCATATTAAATAATGAGATTCACTTGTGGTTGTGAGTTTGTATAAGCACACATTATGCAATGCAATATTAATCATGAATTTAAAAAATGCTTTTGAGCAGGTGTAGTGAAATTTTTGAATTGGGTCAAATTACAAAAACTTTAACAGTCAAAATTAGATTCAAGAAGATAGGTGTAGGTGTGTGTGTGTTTTGTGTATTGTATTTTCAAAAACCCCCCGTGTCCCGTCCCGTCACACTGGTACTCAAAAAATGTTTCCAAGGTTGGCAGGTCTGGTGTTGTAGGGAGTCGTGCTCATGCTGATATCTGATGATCAGTATCGGTTCACTAAATAAATTCATCCATTAAATACTTGTTTACAATAATAAAATAACTAGAGAACTGAATGATTAAAATCAGCTCAAATGCCATCTCATGAAACAAAGGCGAATTTAAAGGTAGGCTTTACTGTTATTTCATTAGTCAATCGTGAAAGTCTGGTGGTTGAAAGCTTTTTCAATTCTAGTGAGTACGCACACGTAAAATCTGAGCGAGAGCAGAGCCATGAGACTACTGTATATTTGCAAGCGAGCGTCCAGTATTGTGCTAAAGTGAAAGAAATCCGCCTGCAAGCTGAGAGATTCGTTACATGAATGCGTTCTTGCATTTCAATAATGCACACTCGACAACTGTCATTAAAATAATGCCATAGAAACGACCTCAAATGAACTATTAAAAATGAGAAGAAAGTTGTGTCTGAAAGCTGTAATCGTTTTTCTTTATTGGTTAAAATGAATGGAGAATATCTCGTGTTTTTCCGTGGGTGCTCGGGATCGGCGCTCATTGCTCTCATTGGCTGTAGCTCGTCACGACACGTGACACTACAGGATGTTGAGTCAGCCGACAGCTCCTGATATTGGGCATGCTAGATATTTGTGTGGCATCGGTGAGGCGTTGGCGAGGCCTCAGCGATCGTCTTTGATGCGTCGTTGAGTAGTTCACACATAAAGATTGGCGAGTGCTGATCACTCGCTGATTTGCTCCCGATCACAGCCCGACCTGTCGGCGAACTCGTTAACATGCAAATCGGGCTTAAAATCCTGTAATGTGAACTTGGCATAAAGTGTAATCTATGCAATAAAGTAGCATTAAAACGAGCTAGGTTGCATATACTGTAAAATATGTGTAGATACAGCGTTATTTTAAATAAATGCACTGTGTTGATTTTGAAACATGTGTCATTGTTTCCACAGAGTACCAAGCCAGAAAGAGAGGCTTCAATAAAGTCTGTTAAATGTTACTTAGGGCTACGAAGGAAGTTGAAACCAACAAGCAGGTAATAGTCTTAAGTATTTATCTAGTGCTATACCACAAAAATAAATAAATAAATTAATTAATTAAAACAGTTATTCTCTTTTTACATTTAGCAAAAGTGTTACCTAATTGCATCTTGCTCAAGTTCATTAACAAACTGGTGCCTTTTGTAACAATTTCTCCAAACCCTCTTTATAATCCTTATTTTAAATTGGGAGCACGCAGAGCACACTAACAATTTTATGAAACAAATTATTCAATACTAGTATGGCCACATTGAAAGACGAGATGTATTAATAATTCTAAACGTGTAATTAAGATGGATTCATAAATGTTTTTACATTAACTCTAGGTTCGTGTTCAAATGAGTTCTTAGTTCAGTCTTTATCTTTTGTGCCAAACAGGCAGAGCAGCTTGGTTTAGTGCCAAATGCCCCCTCAGAAACAAGACTATCACAGTCAATCTGAAAGAAGATTTATATCTCACAATTACAAAATTCATTAAACGTAATTTAGCAAATACACTGTACTATGTTTTTCTCTCTCCTGCTGGGAAAATTGTTAACTGTGGATTTGTTTCATTTCAGTAATGTTGTGTTTTTGTAATTTATGGCGGTTGTGTAATTTATGAGTGCGCTGAAGTCTTTTTTGCTAATGATCATTTATTTATAATTTTCCTTGTGAATGTATCCACGGCATGATTCTTACAATAGCATTTTACCCCAATTGACTTCCAATCTTTTCTCCCATGTTATTTTTTCAATGTTACATTGAGGCATGCAAAGTATTTAGCTTTTTTTTTAATCTTTTATCTTTTTTTAAAATCTTTTTTCAACTATAAGCACTTTTGTTCTTGTGGACTTATAAATAAACTTATTTTTGGCCTTTTCCACACTAATATGTTTTTGCTTGAAAATGCTTTTTCTTTCCAATTTGGCTTTCCATCCACATTGAGACAGCGTTTTTGTGAACAAAGCTGAAGCTTTTTGAAAACATGGGATATTTTGCTAATGAAATGATCGTGCCAGAAGGATAGTGTGAGGACTTTATTATGTCTGGTCTCTTGGTGTCATTACAAGCTTTTACTACATTGCAATAAGGTAGTTTACGAATGTTCAGATGTTACATTGTGGATGAGCAACTTTTGGAAAACACTATTAGGGAAAGGGAGCATTTTGTAATGAAAATGCCATTTTCAAATGTATCTAAATGTAGATATTAATGTAGACGGAGCCTTAAAAGACATTTTTGCACTCTTACGTCATTTGTTCATTCAGGTAAAAAAACCAAAATAACCTAAGATTACACTCCCAGAAATTCTTAATTCATGGTAAAGAATTTGTAATTCATACACTGAATTTTTTATACACACATTTGGGTAATACTTTCACACTTATGGCACAATTACTGTACAGCTTGATTGGAAACTAAATAACATGCAATATGCACATCAGCTGTAATATTTTCCCTGATTTTTGTTTTCTTTATTTAGTTTCATAATATATCTCAAGCAAGCTCTTCACAGACACTGTTGTCTTATTGGTACACTAACTGAAATTTTAATGGAAGTAGAAGTGCTTATTTTGGTGGAAATTATGTCAAAACAGAAGACAGAAGTAATAATTTATATAAATCATTTGCACATAATAAATATTAATATGGTTTGGTTATTTCATTCTTTCTTGATATAATCAGTTTAAAATAAATACATTTGAAAAGTAGCAAAAAGAAAATAAAGTATTTTTTTTTTTTATTCAAAAAGCACTAGGGACAAAGTGCCAGAAGTTGAAGAAACACATTATGCTCATTTTGTGACCAGTTTTGTGGAAATAACAGCTGTTTTTTTTCAGCCACAATCACCAAAATGCTGTGTGTGAGGTCTGAAAACATTTCATTTCGACCACGAACCATGAATTAAATATATTAATGAGAAATAGGTCAGCAAAAAAGTTACGTCTGTAAAAGTGTAAAGTATAACGGCATGTGCCATTGATATAAATCTCTTACACTAGCAAAATAGGTCATCTTTTCTATTGTGCTTGTCTGCTGGCTGCTAAAGTTAAGCTGAATTTAATGGTATCTTAGCACTTTAGAGGTTCTCAAGGGGTCAGACAGTGGCACCATTAGGAAAAGCTGAATATAGTTGATGTGGAGAACCTGAATGAAATGCTCTGAAACTAATGCAAGACATTTTGTTGTTTTTCTGACTAATTTTCAACAGTTGGGGATTTACTGTTTATACTGAAAAGCAGCAGTGGTAAGTGCAATTAACTCTGTTCCTAATTGCACATTCAATCATATGCTTCAGCTCTGTTTTTAGGAAACACATTTTGCTGGAACTGAATAATATGTGCCTTTTTTAATAAATCATCCTAAAAACGTACTAAGGTTTTGGACAGCTTAGTACTTGAAGTACAGAACTGCATGACAATTTCAAATAGGACACTTGATTGCTTCAGTGTTCTGACTATATGCATTTTCATCCTCGCTGAAAAAGGTATTTCTGCTGTAAAGGGAATGATTCTCAGCAGGACTGGGTCACCTCCATTATCAGAGTGAAGGTGAGCTTTCTTCGTTTTAAGTGCTGATAATGTGCAGTTAACATTGTTACAAATGAGCATGTTAAGAGGTTTTGTAATGCAATTTTTAGATGTGTACTGTTCCACATCTGGAAATGCTTCACTTTAGCAACCAAAAATGAGGCACTTCTCATTAGTTCCCTTCATAAAGTACCATGATATCACCATCATTTATTTTTTTTTTTGGACATAAAAGGTATTCTGTAAAACACCTCGGAGTGCCTTGTAAATACCATGGTACATGAATATGGCAAACATGGTATTACCATCTTGTACCATCCCTATACGCCCTCGTGGAAAAGTGTGCTTAATTTTTTGAAAGTGCATTTGTAGTACACTTCAAATCTTAAAAGTGTATATATATATATATATATATATATA
>RJVU01056011.1:1311683-1348503 GCA_003731715.1 Anabarilius grahami | reverse complement strand
ATATATATACATATATTATAGTATATATAATAGTTTATGTATATATATCTGGCCACTGTATATTTGACCATCTGCTAACGTCTTCTATCCACTCCACTATAGTACACGGATCTGGTAGCCGGATACCATTTGATAAAGTCAACTTTTTAAAATAACTTTTTCTGTCTGTGTTGCTTAATCCGTAGCTTGACACGCTGCTGATTCTCGCCATAGTTTCGTTGCCAAAAAAATGCCCCGCATACGTTGCTACGTCATCATTGTGTACAAACAGTAAAAGATTCTATAAGATTTTAAAAATCTTTTAGTGTGTACCAAGCATCAGTTTAGTTTTAGTTCAATTTCGATAATTTCAGTACTTGTGTTCAAGATCTACCAGCTTGTTTTTTTTGTTTTTTTGTCTCAAGAGAATTGTGTGTCCTTTCACAGTTGGATACAAAAATATCCCTGCTGTTTTCCCTCATTCACATTCCTCTGTTTTCATGCTAGCCGAGGTTGAAGACACTACCAGACAATGATCCTCCAATTGCATTGATCTGTTTAGAACCTATCAAACCTTCATGTAATGAAAGTGGTTGTTCAGAAGTGAGCTGAATTAGTCATTACAGTCTCACCACGTTTTTTCAAGAGAATCTTGTGCCCATTTATAGTTGGATACAAAAATTACCCACCATTCCAAACCCTCCAAAGTTGTTGAATAATGCATAATAGTATGAGAGCATACACATTGAATATTGTCACCCAGTTTGATATTAAAAATTTATAGTTGACATTTTATTTTATGTAGATTATGAATCACTTAACAGCTGCCTGCATCTCATGGTCGTTTTTAAAATGGTAATTATGCACTCTGCTTGTCGTCAAAACATGTAATATGCTAAAGTCCTATGACGTGAATAAACATAGTTAAAGTTAAATGGTTCGTACTCAACCATTCAAAAGTTTGTGGTTGGTAAGATTATTTAATGATTTTGAAAGAAGTCTCTAATGCTCACCAAATGCATTTACTGTATTTGACCAAAATATATTCTGAAATAATATTAGTTTAAATTTATTTTAAAATGTAATCTGTTTCTGTGATGAAGCTGTATTTTCAGCATCATTACTCCAGTCTTCAGTGTCACATGATCCCTCAGAAATCATTCTAATATGCTGATTTGCTGCTCAGGAAACACTTCTGATTATCAATGTTAAAATGGTTGTGCTGCTTAATATTTTTGTGGAAATTTTTTCTTCCAGATTCTTTAATGAATAGAAAGTTCAAAATAGCAGCATTTGTTTTAAATAGAAATATTTTATAACATTTATAAAAGTCTTTAACTTTTGATACATTTATTGCATCCTTGATAAATAAAATAAATTCTTACCCCAAACTTTTGAACTGTAGTGTATGTACTGTAAATATATTGTATAGAAAGGTTGCATGTGCAGTATTGAATTACTTTTCAGTCATTTTATGAGTGCTCTCTCAACTCCTCAACGTCTGTATAAATATACTGCTTAATTGCCCTTGGTTTATGGTCTGTTTTGAGAATGTCTGCTGCCATTTTGATTTGAGTGTTTCTGTTATTGAAGTGTTAATCAGGTTGTATTCCATGTGTTGTATTGTCTGTCTGATTTACTGTCTGTAATCATCCAGAGGTGTAAGTGACACACCCGCACCATCTCCCTCATTAAAGTTTACGCTTGAATTAATTACCGTCTTTATAAATGACGACTGTCAGATGCTGACACCTTGAGCGTCGCCACATGTTAAGGTTTTGATTGAAACATGTCGCTTCTGTGCTCCTGTCACTCAAAGCGCATGTGTGTGTTTGTTCTCACCTGTTTTCGCGGTGCTTCCCTCCTAAGCATTACTGTTACGCACATGCTGTCGCTTTTCTCTCATCTGAAGGTCACCATATGGCAGGAGTGTTGGGAATGAAGAACCTCAAATAATTGAAAACATTATGCGTGACTTTGACACACAAAGGAAGGTCGCTGGTGAAATCCAGGCGTTTTGAATGAATTAGTTGGGCTGCATCTGTTACCTGGCAATTATATTGGCTACTGTTTTCTGAAAGTTTTATTAAATGTTTTGTTTTGCTTATTTGATTGAGGACATTAACAGTCCTGTTTGTTTAGTAGCAAACAGTGTTGGGGAAAGTTACTTTTAAAAGAAATGCATTACAGTATGCATTACTCCCCAAAAAAGGTTACTAATTGTGTTAGTTGATTTTTATGGAAAGTAGTGTTACATTACTCTTCTGTTAATTTTTCTCACCTGGGCTGGGTTTGTCGGCTTGTTTTTTAAAAACAAAAATAGTTCTGTTTTTGGCAAATGTAAAGACACTTTCACAGCAAAAGTGAAATGAATCAGCCTAAGGTTGAAGGAATGCAAATTCACGTGGTCTAAAATGGGAAAAACAAAATGGCTTGCGTTAGTTTATTTTAAAAAAGTAACTCGGATGTGTAGTTGTAAATGTAAAAGAAATGCATTACTTTGACTCCCACGAATCTTGTCGTGGACAAGAAACATAGACATGTAACTTGCTGCATATTGTTGCCATAGCTAGCTCCACAAACTTTTACTCCATTGTAAAAATTTCACCTAGTAGGAACGATACTTTGTCTCTCTTTGGTTTCTGCATGTTTGAAAGCGTGTAGGAAGGCGCTTCTGTGCTTCTATTGGCCAGTATCACAAATGTGACGGAACTTGCTGTGGTCGACCGAAAAACTAAAAAAACATGCTAGTCTTTCTGTCGTGACGTGAAGCATCGCAGACGTGGCATCAGTTGTCGTCCACTATGACACACTACACGAGCTGAAACGATTGAATCTTGTGTCCCGACGCCCATATCGTTTACGAATCCCCACGACACTCTACGTCAAGCAGATTGTGACAAAATCGGGCTAAACCGATTTAACCGGGGATTACTCGTTACTTTGATTCTGATTACATAACGCAAGTTACTGGTAGAAAATGTTTGCCTTCACACTCATCCTACTAACTTTCTTGGACTGGCCAAACTACAGTAATAGTAACGCCAGGAAAAAGCTCCCATATAACCTCCTCAAAATCCATTTAAAAAAGAGATTAAGCTAATATGACACAAACATTTGCTCATAAAAGATGCAGCATGTCCCTTTAGTCTGTTATTTCTCTGAAGCTTTTGTTTTATCAGTATAAAGACTATTCACTGTTAAGACTGAAAAGCAAGCATCCACCAAGCTTCCAGATTTCATCACTAATGCATAACCTTCCCCTCATGCTATTAGTCAGTAAACACTGAGCAGTCCAGGGAGATTACAACAGTCAATAAAGCAAGTTAGGTTTTTAATTTTCGCAACAAAATAGAAAAGGTGGGACAGTGAGACACCGTAGGCACCGAGTGGCTCTTGTGGGACAATTAATGTTAAACTATTCAAATGATGGACTTAAGAGCTTAATTAAATAAATGATAGTGTGCTTTTTGTAGCTAGAGTGTTAAATAACTGGTGAGGCATTACAATGTCGCTTTTTCCTGACCTCTTATTTCTGTGTTTCTGCGGTGCATTAATTAACTATAATATGCTTATTAAAAACCTAATTGATTTTCTTTACACATGTACACATCGAATACATATATGGAAGTCTATTTCTGATTCAGAGTATTCAAAAAATATAAAGTCAACTGCCACTTTTATATCTCAATATTGTGACATTTCTTATAATTGTGACTTTATATCTCCCAATTGTGACGCTATGTAACACAGTATCTCTAAGTGTGATAATTACATAATTATGAATATACAGCTCTGAAAAAAATTAAGAGACCACTTAACATTGATTTCTGAACTTGGAGTGGTCTCTTAATTTTTTCCAGAGCTGTATATATATATATATACTAAGTTTGGGGTAAGTCAGACTTTTTATTTTTATTTTTTTGAAAGAAATAAATACAAGGATGATGTATTCAGTTGATCAAAAGTGACAGTAAAGACATTTGCAATGTTATAACTGATTTCTATTTCAAATAAATGCTGTTCTTTTGAATCTTCCACTTTATTTTGATGGTCCACAGACATTCTACTAACTATAAGTAACTTTGCTACTACATGTCAACTAACTCTCATTAGAGTATTAGTAGACTGTAGTAGACTGATAGGTTAGGGTTAGCTGTTAGAGTTTGGGTTAGTAGTTGACATGTAGTTGCAAAATAGTCAGTAAAATGTTTGTTGGGGAGCATCAAAATAAACTGTTAGATATTAAGCAGACAGTCTACTAATACTCTAATGAGAGTTCGATAACATGTAGTTGTGAAGTTAGTAGAATGTTACCGAACCTTCTATTCATCAAAGTATCTTGAAAAAAATGTATCCTGGTTTCAACAAAAATATAAGCATCCCAAATGTTTTGAACATTGATGATAGTACACTCAAAAATACAGAGCCCCTAAATGGACGTGAAGGAAAAAAAAAGAAATGGGAGGAAAAATTATTTGGCAAATTTTTTGCATTCCCCCAAGAAACTTTGTGCTCGCTCGCAAAACCTTTGCATTTGTTCGCAAAACTTTTGTGTTCTTTGTGAGCGAACCGGAGTTTCTCTGCGGAACACAAATGTTTTTGCGAGGGAACGCAGAGTTTCTCGGGGAATGCAAAAGCACCGACTTATCATTTTTCCTCCATCTCATATTTTTTTACTTCATCGTGTCCCTTTAGGGGCTCCGTAGAAATCAGTTACTTTAAGTTGCAGTAATATTTCACAATTTTTGATCAAATAAATGCTGCCTTGATGAGCATATGGTACTTCTTTCAAAGATAATCTTAACCCTTTGATGCACAACATGGGTCAAAAATGACCCGGCTGAGTTTTTATTTTCTATATCTTTGCAATAAATTAATTTAATCATTCAGTATTCCAGGTATTCCTCAATTAACTTGTTTTTGATCATCACAAATCCTCAATTTAATTTTTTCTTTCTTACTTTTTGAATAAAAATCATTTTTGTATCACTACACTACTAATGCACAACATGGGTCAAAAATGACCCGTATTCATTTCCTATGTAATTTCACTCATGGTTGAGTGTTTCTTCACTGAATCTTTGAAAGAAATGTATTTTATCATTTATTTATTCCAGGTATTCCTTAAATATCTTGATTTTGATTTTCACAAATCATTGTGTTTATTTTTTCTTTCTTTTTTTATAAACAAACACAGCTTTTGTATTTCTACATCAATTTTACACACATGGGTCAAAAATGACCCATATAGAAACCTTTGCAAATTTTCGCAAGTAGGAACATATTTACTGCAAACAACTGTTCATCTGCCACACATTTCACATCTTAACAAGGCTACTTTTGTATAGTTGATGGATGTAAGTCTTATTATATTTAATATATTAGGCTATATATTTCATAATTTTTTGTCATAAATCAATGCTTTTGGTCACTCTTTAAGTCTGTCAGTGTTTCTGAAAAGTAACAGTTTTGGACATATACAACATGGGTCTAAAGTGACCTGAATGAGTTATTTTCTATATTGCATATATTACAATAAATTAATTTCATCATTCATTATTCCAGGTATTACTCAATAAAAAAATCCTTATTTTAATTTTTCCTTTCTTTTTGAATGAAATTTTTTTTGTGTCATTATATTTCTAAAGGCCAAAGTATACTTCACTTTTTTATGCGTAAGTGAGGGTCAGCATACAGATTTTTGTAACTTTTTATAATTTCCGCCGGATTTCTGTAACTTCGTATGTGCAACCTGCACATACACATTTAAATTGTGTTCGACTGTGCGCAAAGTATACTTTCAGCTTTTTTTACAGTGATGTCATCATCCACCTCAGTTCTGTTGAGGATCAGCCACTAAAGAAAATCAAAAGCACAAGAATACTTTCAAATACACATCAAACTGTTGATCGATACACTTATTATATATTTTCACTGTTCGACAGAAACCTTGTTCAAAACTGTTACTTTTCAGGAACACTGATAGATGTAAAAGGTGACCAGTAGCATTGGTTTATGACAAAAAAGAAAAATAATGAAATATAATATATAGCCTATTATATGAAATATAATATGACTTTCATCCATCAAATATACAAAAGCAGCCATGTTGAGACGTGAAATGTGTGGCGGTCTGCAGTAAATATGTTCCTACTTGCGAATACTCGCAAAGGTTTCTATATGGGTCATTTTTGACCCATGTGTGTAAAATTGACGTAGACATACAAAAACTGTGTTTGTTTATAAAAAAAGAAAGAAAAAATAAACACAATGATTTGTGAAAATCAAAAACAAGATATTTAAGGAATACCTGAAATAAATAAATGATAAAATACATTTCTTTTAAAGATTCAGCAAAGAAACACTCAGCCATGATTGAAATAACATAGGAACTGAATAAGGGTCATTTTTGACCCATGTTGTGCATTAGAAGGGGTTTTCATAGCTTGTGCATCATAGGGTTAATAACCCCAAACTTTTGAACTCTGGTGTATATCTCAGTTATTTCTTATTTCAACGTTTCTCACAATTACAGCTTCTATTGCTTCTGTATACACAAAAATCACAGATTAGATTTATTCTTCAAGTCTGTAATTGTAGGCGCTAACTTTTTCCTGATTGTTCAACAATGTGCGTGTGCTGTCCTCCCACTAACATACGTCCACTCCGATGAAATCAAATGGAGACAATTGTGCCCACAGCATAAACAAAGACACAGATCTTCATGTGGATATTGGCCACTCCAATTGGACACACAGCCACATTACTGCCTGCTAGCTAAGAGGAGATGGGCCGATATTACATTCAGGACTGGAAAAACAAGAGAACTCTGTAGACAATGTTTTTAGTGATACAGAAGGCTAGCCAAATAAAAGACCGCAATCTTATCTGCGAATTATGAAAATTGCATTCATCACACTCTGTTTGTTTGTGCACTTCGATTACAGACCATTGCAGCAATTTACTGTATTATTCACACTTTGGAGCATCCACTGCCTCTGTTCTCCTGCGCCTTCCGCAGGCCTCAGAGGTTAAATACCCATTGTTACGTTATAAGCTACACCTAATCAAGAGAGTCAGAGCATAATGAAAGCCTGGGAACATATGTGTACTACTAACAGATAATAAACTGATATTCCCTCTAAATTATTCATGGATGAGATGAGATTTAGGGGGTTATGAATCATTACAAGCCTTATCTTATCAAAATTAATAACCCTAATGGTATTGCACCAGTTGTTCAGTTGGCACAGGAGCTCAGATTTTGGATCATAATGTGCATCACCACAATCCATCCCATCCCATTATGCCTTTTATCTGATGTAAATAAAGCAACTCTCGTCGGACAGCAAGATCTCTGATTGGCCACCGAACAATAATGGTGGCTAATTAGCAGCTGAAAGACAATGTAGGCCTGATGGGAGATAATACCAGCACCCACACGCTAAAAACGCTCAAAAAAAGCAGATGCCTTCAACACTGCTCGTATGTAAGTGAGAAAATCAGAAAGAGAAAGAGGTAATCAAAGACAAGAGCCTTATTTAGATATTAAAAAAAGAACCGTATTATTAAAAGAAAAAAAATGTTTGAATTAGACAAAATATATTGGTTTAATATACATAAGCCAATGCTGTTTAACCTTGGCGATCACTTATTAGTGTTTTTTGTGGCATGCATGACTGTGGGTTGGGTAACTACGGCAACGGTAAATGATTTTTTATTATGCTAGCCTCTGACATCAATTTGTCACTGACTGCATCACTGCTGCCCTGTACTTGCATTTCGATAACAAACTTTGGATGCGTTCATTCTGTCATATTTATGCTGCCAGTGCTACATCCAGCGCTAGCCAGACTAATACTTTAACCTAATTTGTCAGAGCATTTATCATCTTTTTATTCTCTCTCTCTCTCTCTCTCTCTGTCTCTCAGTCTAGCCTTCAGTTCTACAAAAGACTGAGCCACAGCAGTTTTTTTATTTTTTGGACAGCCATAATTGAAAACCACTCAAAAACACTGGTATAAGATAAAATTGATCTCAGGTCGCTGTGACCAAAAACTTCTGCCTTGTTCAATTGAAACCCTTTTCCCTAAAGTTGCTTTTAGCTGGCAACTTGAATGCCACTCAATCAGTCTCTTTGGGGAGTCGGATAATTAAACTGGAGTCAGTATTTTACCGGGGGAAAAAAGAAAAAGAAAAAAAAGTGGAAATTTCAGATATCTTGCCTGAGTACTGGCTGACTTTTAGTAACCCTCTCTGTTATGCAATCACGTTTCTGCTATTTTCAAAAACATTATAAAAGGTACAAAAACATTAAAAGGTATAATATATTTTAGGTAATATATAATATATTTTAAATAAGTATGTTTTTAATATAATTAACATTTTACAGATAGTTGTCTCACTGAGTATTGGCTGACATTTATTATCCTTCTCTGTTATGTACTGTAGTCACAGTTCGGCAATTTTCTTAACTTTTCCTTCTTTAGTTTTCACTCTAATAAGTCTCAATTAGCATAATCCACTAGTGTTTACGCAGACAGGCGATTCAGGTCATAGACAAACTGGGACGGTAGTGGCTCGCCTGATTATTTTTCTGCATATGTTTGCAGTCTTGAAGAATTGATTCTTGAAGGTTGATTAAAAACTTCCGTCTGGTTTCTATGTCTTCATTTTCTACATGAACATGGCACAGACAGATGTCCACTAGAATGGGCTCTAAATAATAAATGAACAGAGGAAACCAACCCAATAAGGGTCAACACACTGTTGGTCTACATGAAAACACTGAAAGATACAGTGGCCCAATAGTGCAAAACACAACGGAAATTAAAAAAAGCATATATAAGTTAACAACAAGCCACAACACAGCGAAAAATGCTCACATTCCTTTCTCAGCCTCCAAAGCTAACAAGGGCTTCATACAGTATTAGAGGTCATAGTAATGAAATCTAAATTTAGATTTTTTTTTACTGTACTTATCTTTTTTTTTTACATATAGAAACCCTTCTGCATGTATTGCTTTTGAAATTAGCCTGGTACATGTGAATTTAAAGTGTCTAGGGTCCATTAAGCATTGGTATGGAAAAACTAAAAAATTTGGATAATAATCCATTGCCTCTAGTATAGAGCTTGTATGTTACCTTTAACACACTCTCTCTGTGTTGCATCTGTTTCTGGTTTTGAGTTGTTAGCCTGTTAGTTTTGCACTGATCCCAGTTCAGTTTCCTTTGTCTCTGTCATTGGTTGCCGTAGTGTTTGCCATGTGTCTCATCTGTGTCTATGCCGTGGTCCCCCATATATTTATGCCATGGTTAATGGAAACATAGAATTAGGCTATTAAATAATTATATACATCGCACGTTCAGAGCTGTTCCCAATCGAACTGAATGGACCAATTATCAGCGCATTATGACTGAAGCCCGGTTTATTTAATTGTGCAATTGTGGCGATAAAAACACATACTGTGCTCCAAGATTTGCACAAGCTGTTCCTATCGTGTAGGTGATGATAAAATGTGCAATCCATTTGAATTCTATTGAGAATTTCCAACTTTAAAACTCCATAGAGAAAGTGAAACTATCTAAAACAGCCACATAAACTAAAAAGACTGATGAAAGAGGAGAAAACGTCATCCTGCATTTTATAGAATTTATAACAGATAATCTGTTAATGGAATATATTTTTCACTCTAGATTTGGCATGTTGTAGCTATAGTTGCTAAAAGTGTAAGTTGCTATTTTTCAAAACAAATGCTATAAAAAAGGTCAACATTGGCCTAAACGGGAGCAATCAATGGTCTTACAATTATAGCCATATTGTAACAAATGCTAAAGCTAAAAAATTATGGTACATTTTCATAAGGGCAAGTACAAGTTAGAATCAAGATTTTGTAAAATGTTAAAGTCAATCAGTAAGCAATCAGTTTTCTCCATGTGTAAAATGTGTTCTGTTCTAATGGTGGCTGATATTAGGAAAAACTGGCATTCAGATATTCTAAGAGATGACATAGCCAAAATCATTAAGATGAACTTAACGGTTGAACTATTAAAGAGTTAAACTGATGAACAAGAGTAGGAAATAAACCATTTAAATACAAGAAAATGTAAAGTAAAGTTAGTTTGACTTCCCATGGCACTTTGAAGTAGAATGTTCTGTCAAACTGATAATATAAAATAAATCATATATCCTATGTAAACAACAAGTAATTGTTAACTAGGCTATTACTTTACTGCAGTTATGTTATCACTTTGAATACCGAATTTGAATGTGTGGATGATAGGTAAGATACCACAAAATACCAGTTTGCAAAAATAAAACAAACAAACAAACAAATGAATAAATCTCATGAGGGAGCACTTCACACTTCAATGTTCAAACCAATACTACGCCCTTGGTGTTTTGGCTCATTTCCAGTGTGTAGTGGCTTGTTTCTGTTGCGTTGTGGCTTGTTGTTAAAGGGTTAGTTCACCCAAAAATGAAAATAATGTCATTTATTACTCACCCTCATGCCGTTCCACACCCGTAAGACCTTCTTTAATCTTCGGAACACAAATTAAGATATTTTTGTTGAAATCCGATGACTCAGTGAGGCCTCCATAGCCAGCAATGACATTTCCTCTCTCAAGATCCATTGATGTACTAAAAACATATTTAAATCAGTTCATGTGAGTACAGTGGTTCAATATTAATATTATAAAACGACGAGAATATTTTTGGTGCGCCAAAAAAACAAAATAACGACTTATTTAGTGATGGCCGATTTTTATAACACTGCTTCAGGAAGATTCTGAGCGTTATGAATCAGCATGTCGAATCATGATTCGGATCACGTGTCAAACCGCCAAACTGCTGAAATCACGTGACTTTGGCGCTCCTAACCGCTGATTCGACACGCTGATTCATTATGCTCCGAAGCTTCCTGAAGCAGTGTTTTGAAATCGGCCATCACTATATAAGTCGTTATTTTGTTTTTTTTTGGCGCACCAAAAATATTCTCGTCGCTTTATGATATTAATATTAAACCACTGTACTCACATGAACTGATTTAAATATGTTTTTAGTACCTTTATGGATCTTGAGAGAGGAAATGTCATTGCTGGCTATGCAGGCCTCTCGGAGCCATCTGATTTCAACAAAAATATCTCAATTTGCGTTCCGAAGATTAACGAAGGTCTTACGGGTGTGGAACGGCATGAGGGTGAGTAATAAATGACAGAATTTTCATTTTTGGGTGAACTAACCCTTTAAAGGTGCAGTATGTAAGAATTCTGTGCGCTAGAGGTCGCTAGAGGCCTATTCAAAACAAAGGCGTAGCTTGATGACGCCAAGTTTGAGAGCGGAATCTTGGGACACGTGGTCTTCACCTCACAGCCGGTGGAAATAATCGGGATAGGACTCGGAAGAAAACATGTTAATGGATGCGATTATTAACGTTACTGTAGTATGAAGCAGAGCAGGACCGAGTGTTATGGGAGCTGAACGAGGCCGCTGGAACGATCGTGCAACACACGCCTCACGAGCAGCGGAACTTTTATTATGACATAGTCATAATAATTTTTGGGATATTTTACTCCAAAAATATTACATATTGCACCTTTAACTTATGTTTGTTGTTTAAATTTCATTGTGTTGCACTACTGAGCCACCATAGAGAGAATTTTGATGACAAAAAAGAAAACCAATTCCAAAAGAAGCTATTTTGAAGAAAGTTGGTAACCAAACAGTTTTGATGACCATTCACTTGGTCACTTGGAATGTGAATTCTTTTTTGTTTCACAGAAAGTCATACAGGTTTAGAACAACATGAGGGTGAAAGTGGAATTTTCATTTTTGGGGATGAACTATCAAGAAAGTTTAAAAAAAGAAAAAAGAAAAAGAGGAGGACTTAGAAACCAGGGAGTGCCGCCATGATGAAACCTCACTTTCCACAGCCAAGAGAAATATCCACAGCCATTTATCTGCTGCATTTATCAGACCTGCCGCCTGCTTTTTATCTTAATGAAGGATTCTGTTTACACATGGCTGCCCATGTCAGTCCAGACCTCACCACAGCTCTCGTTTCCTCAGACAGTAAATACTTTGAATAAATGAAACAGACCGAAAGCTGAAGCAAACAGATACCCGCTACAGAAGGAGATGTGCTACTACCATTTCTCATATCTGCTAGGACTTGAGAATGGAAGCCATTGTGAGGCCTGCCTCTGTAATTTGTCACATCAGCTTAAGTCTGTAGCTTTCATGGGGTTGAAAAACGGAGACGGTCCTCACCACAAAGAGCAATCAACCAGGCTTTGTCCTCTGTGTTGCCATGCTTTTCCTCATTGTTTGGTGAATGAGGGTGGCATGTATCGGTTGGTGCAGACACACAGTTCAGGTTCGTCTCAATCCACTCCCTAGTTCCCTAGGATGTGCCGCAATATGTCGTGAAAACAAATTTGAGTACGAGGAAGGGTCTTTAACGACTAAACATTGATGGCTTAATGACCTGGGACATGATTACAAGGTCATGCATTAAAACATAGCTGGTACTGTTTTTTTCAACAAAATCACTATAACACCCCATGATGTCCTTCTGCTATTATTTGCTTTGTTTATCATGCATCTTTATTGTTACAAAAACTGTTATGAAAAATCACTCAGCCTCTATTTTGGACTTGATCAAATGCAAAAATGCTAGGAGTATATAAAATAAAACATAGTTCTAAAAGTAATAAAACTTCAGACTATATACTGTATATTGTATATATATATTGTCAATACACAAAAAATAGTTTAGTAAAAATTGCTAAAATAATGGCAAAATATCTTTTTCCCCCCAAAATATAAAAAAAACTATACATTATATACACTCATACATACACTACATGTATGCATCTGTGCATCTGTGACCATTGATCTGCACATGTGCAAAAAACAAGTTACTCTTGGCCAAAAAGGGAATATGATTACAATTACAGATTAGGTTAAAAAGAGAGAGAGAGAGAGAGAATAAGCAGAAAACAGAGGTGATGGGCTGTATTGAGAAACTAAGTAAATGAGGATTAATTACTGAGATTAGCACATACTTGTGTGCAGAGCAACTCTGAGCTCACAAATTATTGTCTAATTACAATACCCAAACCATTTTCTACATGCGGTAGAGGAAAAAGAGATGTTGAGAGGTTACAGATGAAGAACATGGAACAGGGTGAACTGGATGAATAGCAGAAAATTAATACACAGATGAGTGTCATGGAGTTCAACATGCTACTGCTGAAACCATTAAGCACAATGTCACATCAGATACAAGCCTCACTTTATCTCTAATTTTTTCAGGTTTTTAAGAATGAACCACATGCTTGTTTTTCGGTGCCACAAAACAGATTCAATCAACATAAGCTTCTAAAACATAATGATCTCAATACAATGCTAGTCACAGTCTATCATCTCCATTCAACACGTAGAATCTTTTGCTACATGCTCAAATAAGCAGACAGGCTTTCCATATTCACTGCAATTATATTATGTTAGATACAACTGCACATCCTGTCCGACTCTTTTTAATTCAGTGAAAAGCTGTATGTGGCCTCACGCTAACAGGAAATTGAGTTAGTACTGCAGTATTGATTTGTATTTACTCTAAAGCATCACTCCACAGACTCACTCAGACTGACTGCTTTTAGCTTCCTAATTCTTCAATATAGAGCCAAAAGTATGACTGAGGATGTTAATTGGGAGATTTGTGGTAACATGCAAGCATTTGAAGGCAAGAGACGGGTAGAAATGGTACAGAGCGACAAAGAAAATTACACTGGTGAATAAAGAAAAAAAGGTGAAAAAGCAAACAAACAAAAACGGATAAATTATTGATAACATGCTAAGCATATTTAAGCACACAAGTCAGTTTATTCATTAAACTTTGTCTGTATTTGCTCTCCCTCATGTAGTTCCAAACTTAAAAGATAAATTTGCAAAAAAATGACAAAGTAAATGTCGTTGTTTTTTATTGTTTATCAAACATACATTCTGAAAGTGATATAGTTTCTCTGTCTTTATTGTTATCGTTGTGGTATTGATGTCTCTATTCTCAAAGAATTAGAAAGAATATTTAAAGTTTATAGTTATTGTTATATTTTTTGTCCTTGATGCGAATGGGCCTTTATTCTTCCGAAGCCATAAAGAAGATTTGTGACCAAAATTTGTGTTTTTCACTGACAACTTGGCAAATCTCTTCTTGGTGATAGCGATGACTGATTCACAAATGAATCAGATTTTTTTCATATAATGAACTCTGTGTGATTGGTCTCTATGATTCATTCACAAAATGGACTGATTTGTTTCTTGAGTTGACTCACTGACTCAATGATTCATTTGCAGTAGTTAACAACTCACAGGGGAAGATTAACAGTGAATAATTTTGTCTGTTAAAGTTAAATGGACAACTTTAATGTAAATGACAAGTTTTATGGTGATTTTGTCTCTTTTTTTAAAGCTTAGAAGTGCCAGTCCACAATCATTGTAATTTAAAAATTTCATTTTTGGGTTAACAGCTCTTTTAAAACAGATTTAAAGGGATAATTCACCCAAAAATGATCATTCTATCATCATTTACTCACCATCATGTCATTCCAAACCTGTGTGAATTTCTTTTCCGTGGAACATAAAAGATATTTTGAGAAATGTCTAAGTGTTTTTTTGTCTATACAAGTAAATGGTTATCTCTTTGGTACCAACATTCTTCAAAATATCTTTTCTGTTACACAGATAAAAAGATTGCTTTTGGAACGACATAAGGGTGTGTAAATGATGACTGAATTTTCATTTTTGGGTGAACCATCCCTTTAAAGCTGAAATCTGTGCTATATGATGTCCACGGACATGTTCACACAGTTGACTGAGAAAGTGATCAAGATCCAGGGAGAGAGATGTATCAGCTGGAGGTCAGTTTCATGACTGCAGGGCTGTTTTTGTATAGAACATGGAAAGAGCTGTGCACATTTTTATACACGCTCTCGGTGCGGCTACACTTTTATTTTTCAGGCTTTTTTTTTCTTTTCACATGCACCCATTGCCTCCATCTCCAAAAATCAAACACATCCATTCTCCGGGGTCTGTGTACCATCTCCTCTCTCATTTGCCACAGGCTGTGTTTACTTAATTTCCCACAAAAAACACACACACTCTCTCTTTCATGTGTTCTTTTCCGCTCCTTCATTTTTCAGATATGGAGTTTTGTCACCTCTGCCATCCAGTCATGTGTCAGTTTGCATGAGCCATCTTGAGCTCTGTGCCAGAACACGAATTAAACCAGGACAGTCTGTTCAAACTGAGAAGCATTTGATTAATTATTTTTGCATTTGTTTAAGGCACTACAAGCAAAACTATTGCTTTTCATGCACTAGTCAATTTTGAGATTTTAGGCTTTTTTGCTTCCAAACCATGTCTTCTTTCAGACTAGTGGAGAGAAAACATCCCTAATACACATTTAAGTGTTTATTTTATTACACTTTATCGATTTGCATCTTTAGAATTCGATTACAAATACATATCTTTAAAGACTGTTTTATCAAAATGAGTTTTTTCTCATGCACTGAGCTGGAAAACTCCACATACACCAAACTCTTCAGTTTTATTCCTATATATATTCTGAGGTTTTCTACTGAGGGATTTGTTCATAGATCATTCACTTGGTTTATATAACGTTTATTCCAAAAAACATGGTGAAATGTATTTTTTTTAGGCTGTTGACAGCATTTTATGATTTATGAAATTATAAAAGAGATATACTCCTCTGTAAAAACCTTAAACTCTAATATTTCTCTATTTAAACATTCATTTCAACTAAACAATGCAAAACAGCGGTCTTATTGCACTGTGAACAATCAACCTTGGAAGTATGTTGATATCTGTCCTTAATATTTGCCCTATTCACCTGTGGTGTCTTAATTTGATTGCTGTACATCTTTCATATTCAAACTTAACAAAGTGAGTAAGGTAGTGTTAATTTGAGGAAGTTAGCATTGCATTATGTTTACATCAGTGGTTCTCAACTCCAGTCCTCGGGACCCACTGCTCTGCACATTTTGTATGTCTCTCTTACCTGACACACTCAGTTCAGGTCATGGAGTCTCTCCTAATGAGCTGATGATCTGAATCAGGTGCGTTAAATAAGGGATACATACAAAATATGCAGAGCAGTGGGTCCCGAGGACTGGAGTTGAGAAACACTGGTTTACATATATGTAGTATCACATTATATAATGCTTATTTCAACAATGGAAGCACAAACTGAGGATCAAGTTATTTGTTTTTGAGCTCAAAACAGGCCTTAGGGAGACTTAAGCGTCTTTGTGTGTCTGTATTCGAATGTGTGAAAGTGATAGAGACTGAAATGATATCTCTGGAAGCTAAAGAGAGAATGACCCAAATTTCTTTTGACATGTGTTCACAGCTGCCACTTAAATACTCCTTGCTTTCCTTAAAAAAAGCAGAATTGCCCTCCCTCTGTATCGCTCGCTTTTACTGTCCTCTTACAGTCAACAATCTTTAACCCTTTAATTGTGGTGACAAGAAATACTGTATTAAGGGGAAAATTCCTTTTAAAAAGTGAGTAAAATAATAGATTTGGTCACACTTTATTTTAATGTACCCTTACAATGTAATTACACAAATAAATAACGCATACTATTAATTAACAACATGTACTTATTATAGATTTAGGGTTCGGTTTAGTGTTAGTTACATGTAATGTTCAACAAGGACAAGGATTGTTGCCACAGATTCTTTTTTTTCTTTTTTTTACTCTGACTTTAAAAAAAAAAAATATTGACCTCAACTAATTCATTGAGATGTCCATAAAACCTAGAAGAAATGCCATGAAAGTGTCTTAATCATATCTATGGAACTGATTCTTTCTTTCTTTCTTTCTTTCTTTTTACAAGAAAATATCTAATGTAATTGAAATGATCAGAAACAATTCCTATTTCCAGTGGTATTATGCAGCAAAACATTGCTTCTTACTGTTCAGACACAGAAACATCTCACATCTCCATCAGTGATTATATTGTTATGCTATATATAACATTAATGAACGTTGCTAATTACCTCAGCTGTGATAATCAGCTTTTATTATCTTCAAATGACATTTGGCTTGGTTTAGCAGGGTTTTTTTAAACATATTTTAATATTTTATTTAATCATTTTATTTAAAATTTCTCTTTTTTGTAAAGACAATAATCCATGCCTACAAAACATTTGGGCCCTTTTAATGCATTTTAAAGTGAGGAAAGTTGCGGACACAGCCTGTGAGGCACGCGGTGATTATTGAACGAGTCTCTTTATAAACACTCCTCGAGCCTTAATGGAGGCTTTTTAGTAGCTTCCTTGCTGTGATCAATTTGGTCCCCACTAACAGTCAGGCTGAATTTGTTAGCGGACGCTAGGCGGTTGGCCTAGTGTGATTGGAGGCCTACATTTCAAGGAGGATTTTGGAAGATGAGGCCAGTTATTGCACAATTAGACAAGCAAATTAAAAGTGGCAGAAACTGTGAGCTTGCCCGAGGGGCTCTTCTACCCTTCACTCCTCCAACTTCCCTCCCCTCTGTTCTTGCGTTTCTTCCAGAGAATTCCTTTCCTCCATTTGTCGTGCTTCGTTTTGCGCTGGCACATTTTCTCTCTGTGCAGCTGCCATCACTTTATGTCAGTATTTCTTTCTGTTCTCCGGCTTGTGCGGGTAAACTTTTCTTATAGCCCGTAAGTGTGATGTGTGTATGTGTAGGTGTGTGTTCTTGAGGGAGAACGGTTTCTTTTGAAGGCAAGGTGAACTCTGCTGAATTTCATATTTGGTCTGTGATGCGGAAATACCATGAATATATATCTCTCTCTCTACATAGTGTATTGCAACAGAATCACCGTTAAACTTAAGTGAGGAGAGAAGTTTTTTGAATGGAAACCATGCGATTTGGGAATTCATTCCCATTCCTCTCAGTACCCCTGGCAAGTGTTTTTTTCCACCATTGAGCTTATTTCTTTGCACCGTTCCCACTTGAGCACCTTCCATCTCTGCAGCTCCAGCATTGGACTATACGTGTTTATGTACAAAATGAAAGAGTATCTTATTTACAATGTTCCATTGACATTTCAAGATGACCTTTATACTAAAAAATTGGGCAGGGAAAGCAAAGCATCCCATTAACTGCTGGTTCTGTGCGCTCCGCCGATTTTAAAGTCCATTACGTTTGTTAGCCTCCCAGCGCATCAAATCTAGACCATAGTTATAGTCAGACTACCAAAGGCTAATTGCTATTTCGAAGAGGATTCATAGGTATTAAACATACATTTAGAGTGCTGTTTGTAGGGGTTTTAACCGTGAACAAGTGTTGTGTCTCAAATAAATAAGGTAGAAGAGTGTGTAGTTGCGTTTCTCATTGCATTATTGACTCCACAGAGGTTTACTGGATAACAAAAGTAAAATATTGAGTGATCTAATTTAATCAAGTTCTATCAAGCATTTTCAAATACAGTTTTCAAACTGTATGCAAATTTAAATGCAGATTTCTTCAAATATTTAGCATGTGTGATTGAGAAATTGGTGAATGAATCAGAAAACCGGGGGAAAAATGCTATACTAATTCAACTAAAATAAGGGATTCCTATACCGAGTTCACGGTTGGGCTGACATGGCAGCTGCTTTACTTTGCTGATTGTGCTCACAACAGCTAAAAGAAATGGGAAGAAATAAGCTGTGTTAAGCCATTTTAAAGAACGCCTCCAGCAGACACAGAGTAATTGAATGAAACTCTGTCCGTGGTGCTGAAATTAGAGTATTTGGGCATGAGACTTATAATGCAGTGCTGTGAGAGAGCAGAGACCAGAACAAAAATAACCTTTTGGGGTTTTTATTATTGAACTGAATACACTTTATATTCAATTGACTTGAGGCATGTTATTATATATGAAACACCTCTATGATTTCAGTATATGATTTCAGCTTTAAACAGAAGGTCATAATAGAGCAAGGAAATATAAAATTAATATTTAATGTATAAAATGTGTACAACAAGACATAATTTAACATAAAAGAATAATATGAAGAACTCTGACTTTGATACAATATCCAAAGATGCTTTTAAAATGGCAACTATTAAGCATGTGGGATTGTACTCACTTGTCTTCTGTAGGGTCACAGGGTGTCTATCCCAGTGTAACCCCTCACCCAGGTCCTACTTGCCCCGCTCTGCGCGGACCTTGAACCTGGGTCTCCGGCGTGGGAGTCGGAGGCTCTAACAAGGAGGCTGAAGGCTGCAACCACTAGCGTCAGTCGCTAGAGCATCTCTTGAGATCAGAGGATTGAGGTTTACTCGCACAGCGACTACTAGTTGGCCTCCGTTACACTCACCCCCCTAAACCTCACTCCCACCTGGGTCACAGCACCAATGTAACCCCTCACCCAGGACCTACTCAACCCGCTCTGCGAAGCTCTCGGAAAGTCCTAATCACCAAAATAAGTCTTAATGGAAGATCTGAAATATCATATATTCATATTGAAGATCAGGCAGCGGTAGGCCACTCCTTCCTTTCCAAAATGACTCGCATGAAATCACATGAATTTCCTGCCAAGAATCACAGGAAATGACTTCACATCTGTTTTTATATAGACTGAGAGAGAGAATCTCAGCATCATCTGGGAGGATGAAGTGGCCTGGCAGCATCTGTACTAGAGTTCAAATGAGCTGCGTAAGTCTGAGCCTGGTGAAACCTACTGGAATGAGATGATGAGCCCATGAAAGAATAGAGGAAGCCGAGCAGCGGGGAGCAGACAGACAGGAAGATGCTGTGAATCAGAGGCAGGAAACTCTGAATCTCAAAATCAGGTAATCTCAATAACGGATGACCGCCTGTGTTCAGGAATTCAATTCACTCTGGAAGCTTCGGTATAAACAAGCGGGGGAAGATCGGGGTGGCTATTCTGTTCTCTCTATAGCTTCCTCTTTTTCACATGGGAATGAATTGATCTGTATGTGGAGATATTAGGGCCTTCCTGTGGCACACAGATAATTCAGTAGCAGCGAGCAATGAGGAGAGAGAGAGAATGTGTCAAGATGCCTTTATAGAGAGAGCGAGAGAGAGAGAGAGACAGACTGCACAATAGTGCTCCTTTGTCTCTCTCTTGAGGGAGAACTACATTATCTTATGATGACTGTGGCTTTATTATGATCTAATTATTCAGTCTAATGCCAGCACTGAATGTGATGTCATGTCGTGACAAGGGATGACCAAAATTATTGAAATTATGTTCTCTATTTCAGTACTCTCTTACTATGACAATCTACTTGCTATTAGGGCTGGTTATCAATACACATTTCCTAATTCAATTAAATTCTCTTGATTCAATTTGATTCAGATTTGATTCAGTTTAGATTTCATCATCCATTTTGCTTATAGGAAATAAATCTCTATTCTGAATATTAGATATTGCTTTAAATTATACAGAGAACCTTCTATCATGGTACATTATGAACATTTTAATAAAAAAAAATGAACAACAGGGGACTAACTATGCAGTTCAATTGTTATTTATTTAACAGATAAAATATTCAACAAAACTAATCCTTAAACTATACGCTTAAAATTGCACAAGTGAAAAACTATTAACAATTAAAAACCTCATGAACTTAAGTTATAAACTCCAAAAGTTTGTGATTATAATGAATAATAATGAATAATTGAATGATTCAATAAAAGAACCTGCTCAAAAGAGTAATTTGTTCCTGAATGAAACTACACTAGTTGGGCTGTGTTTTTGATTCACTAAAATGTACCAGTTCATAAGAGTCATTTGTTTGTGAATCAGAATACACCAGTTGCCTGTATGTTTTGATTCACTAAAAAGAGCCAGTTCATTAATAGCCATTTGTTTGTGAATTGGAATTTACTGGTTGTGCTGTATTTTTTTTATTTCTTTTTTATTGCACTAAATAGACTTCGTTCATACAGTGAGAGCCATATGTTTTTAGTTCATTAAAAATAACTCGTTCATACAGTGAGAGTCGTATTTGTGACTCCCTTTTCCCTCAGCTCAAAATCAGGTTTCATTTTCTACTGTATTTTTAGTGTATTAAATGTTTTTTAATACGCTGAAATTCTGAAAACAATAAAGTCAAGATTATTAGTCACTTGCATTTATTAATGTTTTGTCTAACTGGAAGAGATGGACTGAGCAATGATGGAGAGAGGTGAGAATGAGACAATAAGAGAGCGACAGGGGGAGAGGAAAGGAGAAACTCAATAAGATGAAAAAAAATCAATGGCTGGATGCTGAGGCTGCATTTTGAGGCTCTGGAGACGATCACATACGCTCTTGGATTTGTGCTCTTTAAAAAAGAGAGCTTTGAGAGTGAAACAGTAAAAAGTGATATGTTTTCATATTCAGAATGGAAACAAAAAGGAAGCGCAACTTAAAACTAAAATCAATAATTCATTTCAGGGAAAGCGTGTGCAAGATAGAGAGTGAGAGGAAGATGGAACTGCAAACAAATGTCATGCTTTAAAGGAATGACAATGTTGACAGGCTATTAAATGAGTAAATATTTCATGTGTTTTTAACCTTTAGGGATGTGTGTGTGTGTTATTCAGGTATACCCTATGTTATCGGGACAAAATGTCCCCACAAAGATGGCAATATTCAAAATCTTTGTCCTTGTGGGGACATCTTTGGTCCCCATGAGGAAAACAGCTTAAAGAATGATGTTTTTTTGAAAATGTGAAAATGCAGAAAGATTTCTGTGTTGGGTCATTTTAGAGGATAGAATATACAGCTTGTACAGTATAAAAATCATTATGTCTACGGACATAATGTGTGAGTGTGAAACTTTTTCAAGTGTTTCGCTCTTTTATATGATGAAGTCTACAGTTCAGAGTCCCATATTACAAAATTACTAGAATTAGAACTGTTCTAACATGTTGAACACTTCAAAAAACCATAACCCTTTTGTAAACAACTGAGGGTGAACAGGTTCATTGGAGGTAGATGAAGGAAGGCTGAGAAAGATAGCAAGTGAGTGCAGTGGAGGAAGGAATGGCTCTAAAAAGCATCTGAAGAGCTTGTCTAATGTACTGCTATTCTCTCAGTCCTTTAGTTATTGTAGTTTTTTAACGAGATTGTTTGCCCATATAATCTTTAGGGTATTAGGTTAGCTAATGTGGCTTGCTGTCCACTGAGAAGGGACAGCTTCACTCGAACTGAAGCAGCTTCACTCGAACTCTGATTGGAAAATTAGATGGGCTCGCTCCTCCCTAAATTACATTTAGGAACTTCACTTAAGATAGGAAGTTTTTTTTTTTTTCTTCCGTACATTGGAACTTGATGTTAACAAACTTTTTGGTTACCAACATTTAACATTTGTGCACCAAAAAAACAAAATAAAAACTTTATTCAACAATATCTAGTGATGGGCGATTTCAAAACACTGCTTCATGAAGATTCGAAGCTTTACGAATCTTTTGTTTCGAATCAGTGGTTCGGAGCGTGTATCAAACTGCCAAAGTCACACCCCCCCCAGTGGTGAACCACTGAAATTTCGAAACACTTAAGACGTAATGAAGCCTCATTTACTGAAATCACATGACTTTGACAGTTTGATACACACTCTGAACCACTCATTCGAAACAAAAGATTCATAAAGCTTCGAAGCTTCATAAAGCAGTGTTTTCGCCCATCACTAGATATTGTTGAATAAAGTCGTTATTTAGTTTTTTTGGCGCACAAAAAGTATTCTTGTCGCTTCATAACATGATGGTTGAACCACTGTAGTCACATGAACTGTTTTAAATATGTTTTTAGTAGCTTTCTGGGCATCTGAAAGTGTTAATTATCTTGTTGGCAATGGAGGCCTCACTGAGCCATCGGATTTTATCAAAAATATCTTAATTTGAGTTCCAAAGATGAACAAAGGTCTTACGGGTGTGGAACGACATGAGGAATTTTCATTTTTGCATGAACTAACCCTTTAACTGAGCTTATAAATGAAGTAGACAAACAAGACAAGACAAGCCAACTCAACTGGTAACCGTTTTTACTTAAAAAACAAAAACCATTGTGAGTTCATGAGTCTTATTAAATGATTCAGTAAAAGAATTGCCTCGTAAGAGTCATTTTCTTATGAATCGGACTACACTGGCATAAAAGTCATGTTTTTGTATCATTGTTTTGCAGTACACTGTCTTCTCATTTCCTCACATTTAATTTAGACTGCAAGCTTGAAACTAATTTCTTACATTTACATTTATGCATTTGGCAGACACTTCTGTCCAAAGACACTTTCATTGCATTTAAGCTAAACATTTTATCAGTTCGTGCATTCCCTGGAAATCAGCAATATTTTGCCGAGCAATGGTAAATGAGATTGCACAATTTTGCAGTAGGATGGCTATCTTCTAGACATGACCATTTTAAAGACAGTAAGTTAGTCAAGAAATTTGAGGCAAATTGCATTTAAGAGTTGGTCACAGTGGAAAAGGTCAGTACCAGGGGAATCTGTGAGATTGTTGTAAGTGGAGGAAATGGAATAAGTATTTGGGACTGATAGGAATAAAAATGTGAAGTTAATGCAAGTGTCAGAAGCCAAGTTTAGAATATCACACAGATGCACACACATAGACACACACATCACTTTCAGCGGTATAATCACAGAGCTGCAAACAAACACTTTTTCCTTTCTGTTTTAGAAGCCGGTCATGTAGGAAGGGCATTGAGGCCTGGTAAGAACCGTATCAATATTTGAAACAGGGGTTGGGCTTCACTCAATATTCCTGAGCCTCCTGCTGAAAGAGAGAGAAAGAAACAAAAGAAGGGCTAATTGAAAAGAACAGGCCAACACAGATCATCAAAGGGTCTGTCTTTGTCCGTTTTTAATGTTTTGGCATTGCTTGTCTGCTACTCTTCACAGCTACATGGAGTTTTGCTGAAATTCTGTACTTTGTAAAACACAGAAAGAGCAGCGGGTCAAATGGCGATTGCGCACACACACGTGCAAGTATTCCTCGCTTGCTTCAGCACGTATAGCTTCAGGATGTAGCTGAAATATACACCGAGCAGACAGGTCTCATCTCCCATTTGGCACATTTGCTGTTTCTTTAGAAAACCAGACGACTGGAAAATAACACAACAGGCGGTACAGTGAAAAAAGCATGAGGACGCAGGTTCAAATCCCACTTGGGCCACCTCCTCTGACCCCTGTCATTGTGCCCTTGACTAGGGAACTCATCCTCCGGCTGCCCTGTGGTTGCACTCTACTCCATCCCCCTCACTCGGCGGGTCACATGAGAGTTAGCGATACATAAAGAAAATAATCCTATAGCACCTGGTCAACGTAGCAAAGAGCGATGGGTTAGAAGGAGAAGGGTGCAGAGGGAGAAATAGATGGTCAAAGTGAGCAAGAGATAGAGAGAAAGTGATATAATATTGATGAGAAATGCATTGAGAAGAGAGATTGGAATGCAGGAGATGTCAGACGGGGCAGAGATGGCTGAAGCTACACAGGAGAAGAAAAGCGCCAGAAAGAGAAGGAGAGAGAATAAAGACAGGGAGGGTTTTACTGTGGTGCAGGGTGCTGTGTAGTCTTTTACAAAGCTTTTTGAAGTTGAGCAGTGGGATTATGGGAATGCTTCCTCAGCACCAGCAAGACGGATCGCTCATTCTGTACAGAGGAGAGCCCAAATCCTGCACACACACACACGCACACACTTTCCGAGCGCTAACCAGACCCCTTGAATCTGTAGCGTAGAGGGTCCAAATCCTATATGCACACACATTTTGACTTTCTTTATCTCCTTCTCTCACTGTCCAGACTCTGTTGGACTGAAAATATCCACATAAATGGACACAGACGGAATGATATTCCTTCACCTTCCTCTTGCGATTCAATCGGCCCTTATTGGCACGGGTTTCTGCATCCTCTATTGCCAAGTACATTAAGAGGAAAGCAATGGATCTTTCCTATCGTCTCTCTCTCTCTGTCCATCCGTCTGTCTATCTCTCTCCCCCTCAGGCCAGATTGCATTGTCATGCTGGCTGTACCTTCGCGAAGCTCTTCTCTCTTTTTCTCTCCTTCAACCCTTCACAAACTCGCACAAACACACGATCTTGCCAGACCACTTGGGTAAGATGTGTGCAGGCAATTTGCCCGAATCGTGTGGCATCAATCAGTGGGACAGAGAAAGAGAGAGAGACAAAAAGAGGGAGAGAGACTAAAGCAGTGAGTATTGAGAGATTGGACCCATTCATACTGAGGCAGGACGTTCTGCCTACGGGCTCAACACAAAACAGTGCATGATGGGAGGAAGTGGCCATCCGTGTCAGGGCGTAACAGCGCTGGGGGAGAGAGCACCATAACTCACACAAACCCTGCAGATGTATTTCTGTGAGTGTGTGTGTGTGTGTGTGTGCAATAGAATAGGGATGGGCTGATGGACGGGTGGAGAAGATGGTGAGGAAGAGGAGAGCCTGAAGAAAGGAAATAGAATAACCAGATCATGAGAAAAAACACAAAGTTTGAAGCTGTCCAGAGCTGTGATGGGCTACCTTTAGTTTCCCCCCAAAATATCTTGAATGTAGTTTTATGTGGTAGTCTTTAGCCATTGCTTTTAAAATATTAAAAAAATGCAGTAATAAAATATTGTACAAGCAGAACTGTGTTTTATGCAGTACAATAAAACAGTGTTTAGAGACAGAACTGTCATCTTCTCTGCCCTTAGTAGTTCTAATAGTGTGAATAAGGAATGTGTTTAAAAATGAAACTTCTGTCATTATTTACTCATCCTCATGTTGAGCTCTGGGGCTTTCAAGCACCAAAATGACAAAGAAAAAAGAAACAAAAAAGTAAAAGTATCATAAAAGTGGGCTCAGGCACAATCGGGCACAATATTCCAAGTCTTCTTCCATCATGAGAGAAGTAGCTAGTCTGATTCCTGAAAAAATCTATTGATCCTGATGTTATAAATTAACTGGTTCGTCCAGTTCACAAAGTGGGTCTAGATTAAAGTTAATGAATAGATTCAGAAGACTAATGTAATGTAGGCTAATACATTAAAGTTGGCATGAAACAGAAGTTGTGTTAGTCCTTTCTTCCCTATTGTGACATATATCTGAAACAGCTTCTCAAAAAAGAATAATGTAGGGTTGGACTTGATTTTGTCCATCTGGAATTGATCGTAGCTTTGGACCAGGGTTGCCAGGTTTTCACAACAAAACACGCCCAATTGCTCCTCAAAACTAGCCCAAACCTAGCCAAATCGCATTTCAGGGGGGTCACACGGTGTAAATCGCGTTCCGGGGGTAATATTCGCGTTTTTGGAGGGGCTCCCCTGGTAAAATTCGCATTCCAGGGGATAAATTTCACATTATTTTGGGTCGATTCAATCCGCGGACATGTAAAACCACCCGCGACAACAGTGTAAAAGTAGCCCACTTCCGCGGGAAAACCGCGAACTTGGCAACACTGCTTTGGACCATTGCGGTTTGCTATTGCTTTGATGTCATGCGAGTGACAGGTTGTCCCGCCTTCGCGCCAAAAACACATCATCAGGAGAAATGCTGCAAGAGGCAGGGAAAGCTATAGACCTTATTTACCAGAGAAACAAGCGCGCCGCTATCTTTAGAATATTGTCTTTGAACTTCCATTTTTGCGGTAGCTCTGTATATTTCTATGGCATCGCTGTTAAAGAATAATTCGCTGGTGAAGTGGATTTACCTGTTGTAGAATTAATTAAAGTTATCATGAGCATTGTCATGTTTAAAGCAGATGTCTTAATAAATGTCAGTAGACCGGGAAGATTTTAAAATGTGCAGTTCATTCATAAATACGTAAGATCGCTGTGGAAATACAAACCGGAAGTCAAAAGACAACGAGCGCAGCGCTGAAAAGGGGCGGGGCTACATAAGGTCTATAAGAGGGTATGCACGTGACGTCACCGTCGACCGTTATGACTGCGGTCACGCCCACTGAGTGGCAAGAGACTGAGCGGCATCATTGATTTTCAGCGTGAATGCCGCAAAAAACACACAAAACACATCCAAAACGGGAAAGAGCTTTGCTAATGACTACAAATGGCTTTGACACACAATCTGAGGTATATTTTTACAGACTGCTGAAAGCTACAGAAAAAGAAGCAAATGGATCGCTGCAATTCACAGAAACAGCTGGACTCCAGGCAAAGAAACATGTTTTGCAGTTATCATTTTTTGTCAAAATGTTGGATTTTGAGGTAAAATCATCCCGTTTATATTGTATTGTTATATATTGTGTTGACAACTCATCAATTACCATCTTATTCTGCATAATTGGGTGTTTTTAAATAAACACTGACAAAAACTATACAAGTTTTAGGGCTGGACGATATGAGTATATATATAACATTGATATAAGTGATCACTCGGATTTAAAGCTACCAATATTGTAGTTATATAAAATATTCACAGGCAGATTTCCTTGATGTGTTTCCCCGGCATCTAAATCAGGAACATACATGTCAGGAAACACGATTCCTGGCTGCAAGTCAATATTCATGGATTAGGTTCATTTGACAGGTCATAAGGAATATTTTCTAGCCCAACCTTTAGTGTAATCGTTTGTTTTACTCACGTTTTCGCAGTTTCCCCTATTAAATCCAGTCATGCAGCAGGTTCTTTTGCCACTCAGTCCAGCTGAGGGAGCGCGCTTTGGCGGGAAAGTGGCGTCGATGCATACCCTCTATAGAGCACCTCAGGGATGACGTGTTTTTGTAGGCCAACCCGGAAGTTAGCAGCACACGGGTTGCCTCGATCGAAAGCCTATGCATTTTTCCCACAGACTTTTGGAAAATAGCAAAAAATAAACTCTGTGTTTAACAAAGGGTTATGACGCTTACACGTTTTGTCAATCAAGATAATCTTTACAAGTTAACACAACATTTTGAAGCCTAAATAAAGTGGTCAGATATAAAAAGCTAACAGTTGGCTATAAACGGACTGCAGCACACCATCAACGTCACCACCACCAAGCTTCCTCAAACTTTATTTAAAAAACAGCTTTATTTAAAAACATGCTCACTGATTATGATCTGTAAGAATACTTATCCACTTTTTCATGAGAAATGCTGTCCAAATGTCCTGTTTGTCATGATGATGTCTAAAGTCCCCACCAAAGGAAGTAGTCCCTTTGAGCAACTTGTTAGCACCTGCCGTTTTTAAGACACAATAAAGGTTTAAAAAAATCACAAGCGGGTTATAACTGGTGTGTTTTATGTCATAGATTAAAACGTGAAAATATTTAGAGGCTTTGTTAACCACAGACCTAATTTCAGGCGATTTAGGAAAAACCCATTCAAAAAACCCATTGACTTTGGGGCGATGGAACCGGAAGTGCTAAAATGCTAACTCGTTTTCCGGGTTTTGCCTACAAAAACACGTCATCCCTGAGGTACTCTATTTTGATTAAAGCTTATGAGGGCACATGAATAAAATAATAACACTAATAATAATGTTGTGCACGGATAATATCCATAAAAAAAAAGTAAATTTTGATTTCATGGTTACTTAAACTGGAAGACATTTGACACTTTTTTTCTTTTTTTTTTGATAGGCTACATTTTGATACTTTTGTGATAGCCTAGCTTTATGGTGCTTTTTGGCGCTCATTTTGGACCTATAACAGCCCCAGTTCTCACTCATTTTCAATATGTGAAAAGAGCCGCAAAGATATTTGTTAAAAATGAATCTTCTGTTCTACAGAAGAGAGAAAGTCATATGAATAAATGACCGAATTTGCATTTTTGGGTGTACTGTTTCTTTAATAGGGAAATGTTATATGACGTTATGTTATGCTTTTATTATACTTCTGAAAGTTAGCATTCATTTGAGAAAAGCAGATGCTAGATAACAGATCACAGATCTTTCATTGGACGTGTTAATCTCAGATTAGAGTGTGCGTTAGTACCTCAAATGTCCACCAGAGGGCGATGACAACACACGTACACTTTCGTCTCCGTAAAGACCCCTAACCAGCAACGCCAGCGTTTTAATAGCAAACAAAATTATACAGTTTATTGAAAATCGTATGACATAAGTATATATAGAGAAAATGTAATGTTCTATGGCCAATATGTCTACATTCAATAATATTGTAAATGAATTAATTAGTACCATTTTCATTTCCCCCCACATCCAGGGATGTTTATTCTGAATAAGTGTGCAGCATAAAATGACGCATTTGGCAAACAGCCAGCTCATTATGAACGATGGACGGTGGACATGACAGGAGACTGAATAGAGAGCTTAAGCTATGATAAACACCGCACACACGCAGACCCACACACACTGAGGCACAACATGTCTGCAAGCGGTGGAAGAGTGACATGTTGAGAGGTTCAATAGAGAGACAATGAGATTATGACTGTACAGAGAGAGGAAGCAGTAAAGAGACAGGACATGGTCCTACACAATGACCATGTGTATTCTTGTTCTCTTGGAGAAGCTGAAGGCACCCAAGACAATCCATAATAATCAATACATATCTAAGTAACAATGCCTTGAAATAAAATACCTTTACAAGTAGTTAGAAGACTCTTCATGGGCATTACTTGATGGTTGTGGTTCAGTAAATTAACAATGCTCATATGCAAAATGTCCCCACAAAAATATATCTGAAATCCTTGTCCTTGTGGGGATATTTGTGTCCCGTGAGGAAAACTAAGGATTTTAACACTGTTAAAGAAAAGAGAAGAAAAAAGAAGCAGCAGTTCTGTGGGTAAATCATCAAGTATTTGAAAGAGATGTCTCAAATCACCCATTACCAAGCATGTGTTGAGTCTTGAAGTGGAATGGGCAACAGCTGCAGAAGACCACTCCAGGTTTCACACCTGTCAGTTACTAACAGGAAGATGGGCACATGAGCACCAAAACTAGACAGCTGAAGACAAGAAAAACCTTGAGTAAGCCAATCCTTGATTTTTGCTGCAACACACAAATGGTAGGAAGTAAACAACATGAGTCCATGGACTTAACTTGCCATCAGTGTCAATCTGTTTTCAAATAAAGCAATAAGGCACAAAAGGCATTCCACAGCAATAAGGCAAGTTACACTCATTTTACATGTATAGGGTGTTCCTCTTAATGCAAATGCAGAGTGCCTAAAACCCCCTTAACCGTGGTAAAATCACTGTGATGTATGACCTCAAGGTGCTTAATGTATAGGCCTATAATGTAACTTGATGACAAGCTATCAGCACATTTTTTCAGAAAAATTATGAATTTATTTAATCCATTGTAACTGATGATTCTAAGACTGTCACAAATCATTCTCCCAATTTCAACACAATTTTATGTTTGCCAACTACTTTAGTGACATTTTAAATGAAAGAATTAACAGTGCTCATATGCTCAACACAAACACAAATATGAAAATCAAACATAAAAGTTTGCAAGGTTAAAAAAAAAAAAGTACTGTATATGATCAATGAATGTAAATTAAGTGACAATGCAGGACTGGTCCGACAGGGCAAGAGTCAGTTGTCACAGTCACGCCAGGCTCTCCAGTCACACACACACAGTTTTCACTCTCTCCCGAGTTCTAATCACCATCACCTGTTCCTCATCACTGCAGCCCTCAGCACAAGTACTAAAGTGCACACCTCTCAATCACTCATCGTCTGGCCTTGAAAATGGAAACAGACTCCTTACCTGCTCTAGTTACCTTGGTGGTTCGGCTAGTAAGCCTTGTTTATCTCCTGTGCTGATTTCCCCTGTGTTTCCTTCATCTCTCCAATGATCTCCATCGTCTTTGTGCCTGAAACCTGTGGATTAAAGATTACCTGTATTCATAAAGATTACACTGTGTTCATCCAGTTCTTCTACTAACGTCACCATTCACTATACCTGCAACGAAAAGAAATGCAAGTTATCGACCAGCATTCACTCAGTAACTGTGCCATTCATCCATACAGTATGTTTAATAAACCACTGTTTGGATTATTTAAATGTATTTTAGTCTTGTTTTATCCTGATTTCCAAGAGCTTTGCCGGTAGAGAATTATGAAGGGAATTCAAATTGAAAATAACCAACATATAACTTTTTAGTGTGCTGTAATATAGTTAATATCATTTATACCACAGTCTGTCTGAAAACTTGATTCTGATTGGCTGGAAGGTGTGCATTAAAATCATTTATAAAACGGTTAGTTCCTGTCCTTGATTCTGACTGGTCAATAGCTGTGTTTTATTCATGATAAAACACGGCTATGACCGCTTCACCCAACGGTTCTGTGTATCAATACACAACACCCTTAGCAACCACTCTTAGCAACGTAAACTGTTTGTCCTCAATTGATATTGTTCATTGAAGCTTACTGTATTATGTAAAAGAGTGTTGTGAGAAAGAGATTGAGTGAGCGAGTTTATTACCTGCATTCAGATTTAGCATTTTCCTTCTGGTCAGTCCTATGTTCATAATAAAAAATCTGTTTAAATGTCCGATGTATTATCCTGTCCTTTTAACAGTTAAGGGGTTTTCTCGTGACTGACAGCGCTAGTCAAAGCATTTGTCAGTTGTGTCTTGTTCCGTGTTCACAACAATTCAGGTTTTTCAATATAAAAAGTCTTTGCGACTGAGTGAATCACTCATAAAGACAGTCTTTGCTGCCATCTAATGGCCTAATAGTGTAACTTCTGTTGCTGGTCACGGCCAGGGACTATTTTTTCCGGCGGAAGGAAGGTTTTTAGTGATTTTACTTCATGAAAGTTGCATTTATACATATTTTTTGGCTTTATTATTTGTATTGTGTGGTAACCGTTTTAAAAAAGTAATAAGGTACTTGAGGCTAATGTTCTATGTTGAATAAGTCATGGCTGAAGGGGTTTCTCCGCTTCGTGTCATGGCTAACAACGCCCTTCAGCCGTGACTTATTCACGATACAGCACAGCCTCTCGTACCTTATTGCTTACTTAATGCACAGCTAGCTGTGGATTATGCCTTACATAGGTTGCAGTTTCACACACGCGTTGGGTTTTCATGTTTTATGGGGACTTACCATAAAAAATTTTATACTGTGCAAATTGTATATTCTATCCCCTAACACTAAACCTACCCATCACAGAAAACATTGTTTATTATATTATTATATTTACATTTTCAAAAAACATCACTTAGTAGCCTATGACTTATAAGCTGTTTTCCTTCTTGTGAAAATCTAGGCTATATCTGCATATTCTATATATTGTGATGCTCCCACATGGTTTCTCATTTCCATGCTTGATTTCATTAGTATTCATGGGTATTTGTGTGTAATGTTTGCATTTTTGTATGTATGGTTATACCATACTGTATGAACGTAAATAGTGTACATTATGAATTGTACTGACATTGTGCTTTATGTTTGCAGGTATAAGCTTAGACATTGAACAAATGTAATGAATTTTATTGCTTAAATGCATTAAAATCAATCTGTTTATTCAATGGACAAATATTCATGAACAGTTGTACGTCTCTAAAATTGTTTATATGCATTACCATTCATTCTGCATTTGTTTGATCAAAAATACAGTGAAAACTAAATAAATAACTATTTTCTATTTTACATTTTTTTTTTAAATAGAATTTATTCATGTGATGGCAAAGCTAAATTTTCACCAACCATTACTCCAGTCTTCAGTGTCACATGATCCTTCAGAAATCATTCTAATATGCTGTTTTGGTGGTCAAAAACGTTCCTTTTATTATTATTATCATCAATGTTAAAAACAGTTGTGCTGCTTAATAATTTTGTGGAAACCGTGATATATTTTCTTCAGGATTATTTACATTAATATAAAGTCTTTACTGTCTTTACTGTCACTTTTGCTCAAATAAATGTGCCCTTGCTGAGTAAAAGTATTAATTTCTTTAAAAAAAAAAAATCGTGCACAAAATATTTTGAATGATAGTGTAAAATGTTGATTTAAGCACATTTATAAAGTACATTTCAGTGTCTATGCAATTGCACAAAACTAGATGCTAGAACTACACTTTAGCAATGAATATTTATGATTACTAATGAGATCATGTTAGGTTTTCTGTTTTTAACTTGCATTATTGAGCAAATCTACTAAACTTTGGCCAGTTATGTTACATATGTATTTTGTAATGCTTAAACAGCCATGATAGACCAGTATGCTTGTGACAGTACATGATAAACACAGAATAGTGAATTTCAAAAGGATGAGTCCTGGGGATAAACCGTTTTGAATCTAGTACTTCTGATGCGGAAGAAACTTCTCGTGCTCAATAGGTTGACCATGTGACTTTGCTAGTTGAGATCTAGTATAAGAAAGGTGTAGAAATCACTGATGCCTGCACTCTTAACGTGATACTAGTGCGGCTTTAGCATTTTGAGATTTATACTGGCTCAGTCAGATTTACAGAACAGATTTCCTGGAACTTTTCCATTGTGCAAACTCTCTCAAACTTTTAAAATGACTAGCTGTATAGTTTTCAAGATTTCAAAGTGGACTTTAAACTTAAGCAGCTGCTCCTTCACTTCGCTGCCTGTTCTTTCACACACAGATTAACATATTGTTCGTTCCTCACTGAAGACTTATGAGGCTGCAGTAGACAGTGGGTCAAGCCATACGGTGGAGCAGAGATGGCGTCATTCCAGTTTTGAAGATAGAGAGTTATTCATTTCACCATTTAAATCCTGTCCACTTGACTGCTCTCCTGTAAGTTGTTTTTGCATTGGTTTCATTTAACTTTGCTAAAGCAGTTGCATCGCTTGGGGCTGTATGGATCTGTAATTGACTAATATTTGTTAAGCAGAAGAATTTATTAGACACAATGTTGTAACCACCAAAATGATGATGTGTTTTAGAATGATTATGAATAATAACAAAGAATAAAATAATGAAGGTTTTAGCACCCGAGGTGTTTTAATCATTGCTGTATTTTCTCTTAAAATAGGCTCTTACTCTCTCTCAGCTCAATTTTACAATTATTGGTTAATATAATAGCTGAGTAATTTGGCTAAATCAGTTTTTTTATCGCCTAAAAGTACCGGATTTTGAAGGTCATGATACAGAGTATAGCTAGACAGTTTAAGTGCATCTGAGAAGCCATTTTTAAATTTGTACTCGCTATAGAGAAAAACAACTTCTGTGTTATGATGTGATCTAAAGTGACACGTGTGACTTTCTTTGTTGTTTGTGTCAGCAGACAGATGTTGAAGTGAGACGAGGACAAAGCTCCTACAGTTAGCAAACATTTTCTGATGTCACTCACTATGTTGGAGGTGTGACAGACCTTTCAGCACACACACGCACAGGAAAAAGTGAAGTTGTTCCGACGTTATCATCCGCAGCTGCCCTCTCTGAGCTAAAGCAAGTGAAGTAAAGGACACACACTCACCTACACTGTCTCACTTTACTGCACACATTTTTGCATCAAATTCACGAGGAGGCGGTAAGTAGTTTGGTGTGCCTGAAGGGCGTAGAAAGGCAGACACACACACACACACACACACACATATGCGCTGAAGTCCACAGGGGTAAACCACATTTGATGAATGAATTGGCAACACACTCTTGTTTGTTCCCCCCTGGCATCGCTCGTCAGAATGTCATGACTCAGTACAGGCAGAAGCAGGAAGGTGTTCGTGTGACTTTGTAATGCTGCCGCCATCTCACAGGTCATTGCCAAGCCACAGGAGGGCTTCCCCTTGGAGAAGGCCACACGTACCTGATTTCTTCCTTTGGTTCGGGTGAAACCCAATGGACCTGTAATATCTTATTGTTCTCACAGCTGGAGAAAATGGGGAAGATATGTTAAAACAGAAGGAGGGTTTCTGAGAATAAGAGAGAGGAATGTTGTCAGGCTGGGAGATGACATTCATGCCATTATTGAATAAAGAGAAGGGTAAATAAAGTGATGGGAGGTGAAAAAGATAGACAAGGCAAAAGGGCTATCGGTGCCCAGCAGACTGTGCAAAAAATGGAGTTGTGCATTTCCATCAGATTCTGAACATGGTGTTGACTTCAATCTCAGGGGGAATTCACTAAGAATGAATTGTGTGTGTGGAAAGCACATTTGTGTGCTTATAGCACTTGATTTTTAAAATCAAGTAACTGTGCCCCAAAAATTGGTGCTGAACTAAGTTTACATGGTGTGATGGATTTTTTAAAAACTAACCATACTTAAACTAACATTTAACTCTTGAGAATAGAAAAGTATTTACCAAGGTTGATTGTGTCGAAACAGTGGAAACTTTGAGAAGCTGACAGTATCCAAATATAACAGTTCCATGACATATTGAGTAATCAATGAACTAATAACCTCATGGTTTTGATGATTTTATGATTCTGATCTAAATGTGCTTTGCCAGTAACAGAGGGAGTAGGGGGGGTCTATGGGGAAAATCTACCACAATGACCTGTTACATGGCTGATCTGTTGTACATATTAAGGAACACTGTGCTGTGGTCCAGACACCTGACTCAGCTATGTTAAATGCGTAAACAATCTTTTGATAATTTTTTAATGTACCCAATCATCTCTTTTTATAAATCGCTTTCGTGCATATCACAGCACAAACACTATTTGTGCTGAAATACTGTTTCGTGATTTCACCCCAGAGTGTATCTGGACTCATTATAAGTGTCATTGCGGTGCATTTAAAGAATGAAAATAAATAAATAGCAGCAGCTCATGGATGTTGTGCCATGTGCTCTGCTTCCTCATCTTGAGAGCAGCTTGAATTAATGGTGATTCAACAGAAGTGTTTCACTAGTGCACTACAAATCAACATGCTTTTTTGTTATTTTTCCAGATTAAAATGGAAAAAAACATAAGTAGACTTTCTCGCATCAAGTCCAAACTTCTGTGAAAAGGCTAAATGCAGTAACTACTTTGTCTAAAGTGAGTTATTAATGAATTCTTCAATCTTAAAGGTTATTTACTGGCCTCAATGGATCAATGAAGAACCTTTTACACTAAGAAAAAAAATGTTCTTTTAAGAACTGTTCACTGAAAGGTTCTTTAGGGAACTCAAATGGTTCTATGCAATTGCTTATTTCAACCCAGAAAAATGGGTTATTCTTTTTGACCCAACTTCTGGGTTAAATACCTGACCCAAATGTTGGGTTAAAATAACCCAACATTGTAGTTAATATAACCCAACTTCTGGGTCAAAAGAACAACCCCAATATCTGGGTTGAAATAACCCAGAAATTAGTAGGTCCCTTTTTAACAAAAGGTCAAAGGTCAAAAATAACCTAACTTGGGTTACTATGCCAGTATGCCTTATTTCAGAAAATAAAACTTCAGGCACTTACACACTTCAAACACTTTTACATTTTTATTGCATTAAATTAAATTAAACTCAACATAAACTCTACACACTTGGACCTATTTATCTTAGGTCACACTGTAATAACATTAGACATTAGAAAAAATAGAAAAATAAACAACTCATTCTCTCTAAAACATTTGACAACATTCATTGACTGGATTGAACTTGAGGGACAAGATTTTTGATAGTGTCCTCATCTAAGAGAAGAAATGCCTCCTCATCTCTGTCTTCACCTGAAAGACAGAAAACAAGACAACATGAGTATTGTTAATAAGTCGAGACAATTGTGAACCACTCACCACACTCTTTGATTATCAAGCTAACAAATAATCACTTTTAAGGGAATGCTGTTGTTTTTTTGTTTTGTTTAGTTTAAAAAAAAAAACTTGAATTTGCTAGTTAACTAATGTGGTTCTTTTGCAGCATTACCCATTTTGTGTGAATGACAGTCTATACTGTCCATCTTTTCTTTCATTAACAAGTGTAATAATGACATTAATGCAAAGGTGAAT